>JAPVRG010268329.1:0-10097 GCA_029783565.1 Rhagoletis cerasi
GCAGGCTCATCCCAAACTAGTTTTTGTTATTATTTATGTGGCGTATTTACATTTTATTTGCAAGTGTTATTTGAGCTTTGTACCACGATTTTATTTTTTTAGGAAAAATTGGAAAAGCAACAAAGTCTAAACGGTAGAAGTTATAGCTGCTATTTCGGAGATCACCACATCTCCTCATCAGACTTCTTTTTCTAGACTTCAGCAGGAATCGAACCCGCATCATCGATGTTCAAAGCCAGAAGCGCTAACCACTGAGCTATGTACACCCCGAAAGCTGTTGTTGCTTATCCATTTCCTTATACAAACCTACTCCTATCAAGAGCAGCTGATTTTGCCGCCATTTCTACTTGACAGTGTGATTGTTATGATTTATTCTATACGTTAATATGAATCAATGTATATATAGGCAGGCTCATCCCAAACTAGTTTTTGTTATTATTTATGTGGCGTATTTACATTTTATTTGCAAGTGTTATTTGAGCTTTGTACCACGATTAATTGTAGCTTTTTTGTTGTAAATTTGTTGTGAAAAGAAAAAATTTGTAGCTTTCGGTTTTTAAGAAAAAATCGACTTTGCAGTTTTTCGAAGAAAAAATTGTATGTAGTGCTAACTTGACACCATGCCCCCTTGTCGATAGAGTTGAGATATCGAAAGTGTTGCAACGGCATTAATTGTAGCTTTTTTATAATAAATTTGTTGTTGAAAGAAAAAATTTTTAGCTTTCGTTTAAGAAAAAATGGTATGTAGTGCTAACTTGACACCCTACACCTAGACGATAGAATTGAATTGACATTCCCACGACAGCCGGTTCTACGTTACCGGAATGACTCGGGTTTATATTTGTCTCCTTGCATCTGTATGGCTTCGTTAGTATGGTACGTTTTTAGTTCTGTGATGTTGGCCATCTTCTCTCTCCCTCCGTCTGTATTTCGTACTTGGACGACCACCGGTGATATATATCTTAGGATTTTGTAGGGTCCATCGTATTTGGGGGCCAACTTTGCTGCGAATCCGTCCGCGGCCTTGGATAGGTGGTGCTCCTTCACGAGGACTAATTCGCCGACCCTAGGGTTCCATTTTCGGCGTCTGAGGTTGTAGTGGCGGGCCTGGTCCATCGCCGCTCTCTCCCTGTTTTGCCGGACAATCCTGAATGCCTCCTGCATCCTGCTATGCTTCTCCTCGGTAGTGAGGGGAATAGTGCCCGTCCCAATGTTGATCTCATCAAAAAGTGCTCCAGGTAATCTTGGCTCTCGCCCTTGGACGAGAAAAGCGGGGCTATACCCCGTAGAGGCGCTGACGCTGGTGTTTATTCCCAGTTCGACTTCGGGTAGTAGGTCGTCCCATCGTTGGTGTTGTGTTCTGGTTAGTTGAGCTATTATTCGTTTAACCGTGCGGTTGGCGCGCTCCGTTGGGTTCTCCTGGGGGGTGTACGGCGCGGTAAACTGCTGTCGTATCCCCATCTCTTGGAGGTAGCGTTGCCTCAGCGTGCTGGTGAATTGGACGCCGTTATCCGAGATATGTATCTTCGGAACGCCAAATCTCGCTAGGATTCGTTCTCTGAACGCCTGGCGGAGTTTTTGTGCCATAGCGCGTCTCATAGGAATTATTTCCACCCACTTTCTGAATCGGTCGAAGAACACCAGCAGCATGGTGTTGCCGTGTGTGGATCGCGGTAGGGGCCCGACAAAGTCTGTACAGACCGTTGCGAAAGGTTCGGAAGCCACCTGTGAGAGCATTTTTCCCGCGGACTTCTGTTGTCCTTCCTTGTATTTTTGGCAGGAGTCGCACTGGCGTACATAACGACTGATATCACGGAACATACCTGGCCAATAGTATCGATTGGCGATCCGCGCCACTGTCCGTCGGATACCCATGTGGCCGGCGCTTGGTATATCATGGTTCTCCTGGAGCACCCGCTGGCGGAGAGGGGTTGGTACACATAGCTTCCAGGGCACTGCTTCCTCATCCTGGCTTCGGCACGGAATGTGGCGGTAGAGTTGTATGTCCTGCATCATGTAGTCCGCGTATTTCTCCGGGTTGGCGCGTACTTCGCCCACACGTTTATGCCACCACTTGCATCGTGGTTCCGTTGCAACCGTTTGTCGGAGGGTTTCCAGTGGTTGCCGTGATAGTGCGTCCGCGACCAGGTTGAGTTTCCCTTTCCGATACTCTATGTCAAACGTGTGCTGTTGTAACTCCAGGGCCCACCTTGCTATACGACCGGAAGGGCTCTCGATCGAGTTCAGCCACTTCAGTGTTATGTGGTCGGTGATCACCTTGAACTTGTATCCCTCTAGGTAGGGCCTCATCTTCCGGATTCCCCACACGATGGCGAGACACTCCTTCTCTGTGGGCGAGTAGTTGGTCTCCGCTTTGTTCAATTTCCTACTAGCATAAGATATTACGCGCTCACCTCCTTCTAACTCTTGTGTTAATACCGCTCCCAGGCCAAAGTTGCTAGCATCCGTCTGTAGGGTGAACTTCTTGTTAAAATCCGGACACGCGAGTATGGGGGCCTCGGTGAGCTTCCGCTTGAGGGTGTCGAAGGCCTCTTGTTGTTCAACTCCCCATCTCCAGTGCTTCCCCTTTTTCAGGAGGGCAGTTAGTGGTTGACTTAACGTGGCGAAGTCGGGAACGAAACGACGGTACCACGAGGCTATCCCGAGGTACTGGCGTACTTCCTTCACATTAGACGGCGGTTTTAGTTCTTGGATCGCAGCTACCTTCTCGGGGTCAGTGTGGATTCCCTTGTCGCTGACCACATGACCCAAGTATCTGAGTTCCTTCTTAAAGAAGTCGCACTTCTCGGGGTTGATGCGGAGGTTCGCGCATTGTAGTCGTGATAGTACTTCTCGCAGGTTCTGGACGTGCTCTTCGAAAGTGGAGCTTATGACAATGATGTCATCGAGATAGGCGAAGGCGTGGGGTTCCATTTCTGGGCCAATAACCTGGTCCAGCGCTCTCTGAAACGTTGCTGGTGCGGAGTGCAAGCCAAATGGCATGACGCGCCATTGAAATAGCCCGCGCCCCGGCACGGTGAAGGCCGTATATGGGCGACTGTTTGCTTCCAGGGGTATCTGCCAGTAGCCATTTTTGAGATCCAGGCTACTGATATATTTAGCCCGGCGTAACTTGTCCAGTATCTGCTGTATTCTGGGTAAGGGGTATGCGTCAGGTATTGAGCGAGCATTTAACTGTCGATAATCCACGCATAACCGCCACTTACCATTTTTCTTCCAAGCCAACACGATGGGTGCGCTATGTGGGCTGCAGGAGGGCTCGATGCACCCCTTGGAGAGGAGTTCGTCGATTTCTGCGTTGATGATGGCTTGCATCGCTGGATTACGCGGGAAGTACCGCTGCTTGATGGGGCGGTCATCAGTCATGACGATCCTGTGTTCCGCCACGTTGGCCACTCCGCTCATGTTTTCAAACTTCTGTAACTCTTCCGCTAGGAAGTCGCGTATGCGTGTTGCTTCATCCGTGTGGTTATGGTGTGGCGACTCCGTAGGGATGTGCTCGTTGACGCTTCCATTGGGATCGTCGTGGTTGACCCTATTAATCCCCTCGCTCTTGAGCCTACCTTTCCTTTAGTACTTCCTCCTAACAGCCCTCGATGTGATATGGTTGTTTATTCCGGGTGGGACGCTGTCCTCCGAGACTTGTGAGGTAGCATGTGATGTCGGGGTTTGCGTTGTGGTTGGTTCGGTGAGTACAACGTGTTGGCCTCCGCAGGATATTGCGGCTCCCATGCTTCCCAATGTGTCCAGGCCAAGTATGAGGTTGTCTATTGCGCCTGGCATAATGTACAAAACTGCGTGGTGTACCGCTTGCCCGAGGCGAATCTCAACCCTCATGGCCTCGAAAATCTTACTACTGGTACCGTCGGCCATGTGTATCTCGAGAGCTACCGTCATCTTTTCTCCGCTGCCTACGGTTGCTATATGTTCCGCTAAGGTGGTGGATATGAAACTCTTCGAGGCTCCCGTATTGAGGACGGCCTCGACTAGTTCCCCACCCAAGAGGACTAGGGCGTACAGCCGACCGTGATCCTGGTGCATGGTTATGGGAGTTTCGGCGCTGGGTTCGACGGGCTCTCCGCGCCTTACTTTTGGTGGAGCCCTCCGTCGTTTCCCTGATGCCGGCTGGTGTGGTGCGATTGGGGGGGTATTGTACCGTCCGCGCCGGTAGTGTTCGGTGAGATGATTCACCTGATGGCGTGTAGGTATTCATCGGATTGTCGCCGGTGACATGCCTCGCCACCTCTCGACGTGATGTTTCCGTTGTCCGTCTTTGGCCTTCGTGGATACCCTCGTTTTCCTCTGTGAGCGTGAGTAGCTCCGATAGTATGTTGAAGTCTCGCCGCCGAATGTATAACAAGTAGTCGGGGTGACTGTTGCGGAAGATCCTTTCCAGACGCTGTTCACTACTATACCCAGGGTGTCGCATCAGGTTCTGTATCGCGATTACGTAATCCTTATACTTCTCCCGTTGGTGCTGTCTTCTCTGTCGTATGTCGTCCTCGAGGCGTTCGAAAAACCTGGTTGGGAGAAAGAAGCGTAGGAAGTCGCGCTTGAAGTTTATCCAGCTCCTCCAGTGTTCGTTGTTATTGCGGTACCAATGAAGGGCGGTGCCGCAGAGTAATTCGGGCATGGTTTTTGGCAGGAGGTCTACATCAAAGGCATACACCTCAGCTAGCTCCTCCAGTCGCTTCACAAAAGCTAGCGGGTCTCGTCCACCGTCGTATTTCACTGACCATTTTCTTACCTGGTCGATGATAGGTGCAAACGTGTGAGTCGGCGCCTGGTTTTCAGGATTGGCTATACCTGCGTTCGGCCCGACGGTTGTTGTCGGCGGGTGCTGGTGCATTGATGGTTGGTGCTGGTGTGGTGGTACTGCCAACTGACTCTGTGTCGTGTTTACCATGGAGTTAGTCGTATTCTCTCCACGTTTTTCCCCTCAGGGGGGTTCGTGGGCTTCGGGATTTATCCCGGGGCCCATTGAACTACGGGTGTGACAATCCCGAGGTTCCCTAGTCAACGGTTGCCAGTCCGGAGTGGTGTTTGCTCAACTGGTAGAAGTTTGGGCTTCACAGTCAGCCCAGAGTACTTAATCTGGTACCACGGGGGAACAGGGGCCCCCATAGTATCCTATATTTGCTATGGCCTGTTCCTTTTGGGTACGGCCCTTCGGGGAGTATCGTGGTGGCTGTGGTTTAAACCCAAATGCGGGGAGAGTTGCTTGCTTCTCAATGTGGAGTTGCATTGCAACCGGGTGCCGGACCCATAGTACGGCAGAGGTTTAGGTAAGGCCTCGAGCCCGACCAAGGTGGTAAATTGTGTACACCCACATGGCCAACTGGTAGCGAAGTGCTTGCATTTTGAGCCAAACAAAATGCTTGTATTAGCGGCGCTGATCATCGCATTGAGTTGGTCCGTGTGCTTTTGAGCACCGTGGAGTTGAGCCTTTCAAGGCAGGTACTCACGTTAAAAATCAGACTTCAATGTCAAGGGCCTCATGTCTGTAATCCTTGTATAATCCTTACTACTTACTTTGGTAATCCCTTCTACTCACTTTGGTAAGGATTCAACAGATAAGACAGGGATTAGAGACATGAGCCCTTGACAGTAGTAAGGTTTTTTTTAGTTTGCAGAGGACCATCGATGTGTAATAAAATGTTTTCAGTCAAAAATAAATTGAATTACCGAACGAGAATTAAAAGGCCCTTAGCAGTAGAAAGATCAAAAATATTGCTTTACTTTATATAAAATCCCAGGAAACGGAAATTAAGCACTCATCCTAAAGATACTAGTTGGCGGTGGCCAGTCTTAGACAAACTAGTTTATAAACGGGTTTTTATGTTCAACTTCTAACTAGTTCCGGAAAGTAACCAAATGCGCAAATTCTCAGGTAAATTCAATCAAATCAAAAACTTATGTGGATACTTTCCTACCAGGTCGCTTCTGTATAAGCATACAATCGTACACACCACTTTGTATGCATTGATGTTGTCGAACAAAAAATTATTGCCCTCAACTATGTAAGTAGTTCAACAGTAAAAACACATTTCAGGATTACCACAATAACGAGCTATTATTGATGAGATGGAACAGGTTTGCCATAGGAGATTGTTTGCCACTAAAGAAATTAAAGAGGAGTAGGAGGGTTAGAAATTTTAACTATGATAATTGCTCAACATCAAAATGCATATGTATGAGAATGAAATGAGTTTACTATATAAATGTGGCGAACAAAACCTATCGGCATGAGCGCCAAAGTCTACCTCGACACAACAGACGTATATACATATGTACATACATACATACATATACACGAATATTTTAGTGAATTCTATATAAGTATTTCCTTCAAGCGAACATTTTTGTCTAAATGTGAACATACATATAAAAACAACAGAAGCACTAACACAACAAGACAAAACAGTTGCAGGTAAATGGAAATCGAAAACAGGTAGGAAGCTAGGATACGAACGAAGATTTAGAAATTTAATGCTATTGGATATTTGACGATTAGTCATTTTAACTGCCACAATTTCACATGAAAAAAACTACGATTTGGGTAAAAGTATGTGTGTTTTGAGAAATACCTGAAAATTTTGCAATTAGCCTTCCGTATTTTTTTTTTAATTTTTTTGGTTGTGAAATTAATATTTATTTCGCTCAACTCAAACGAAACGAGAAAAAAATTAAAAAGGGAAAAATATGAAATATGTACATGCATACATACATACGTACATATATTGAATGTACATTTTACTAAGAATTGTTGAATGATTTCATAAAATGGGTCAAAAGCTTTTATTAAAACTAGTTAAGTGTATTTCTGTGGAACAGAAAAAAAAATTGTAGATTTTTTAGTTATGATGAAAACTGTAGTTTAAAGCAGTGCACGAAAATAAACTTTATTGTACGTTACTATTTCGTTTCGTTTATTACGTCAAAAGTTCTGTACAAAACCGAAACAAAATATCATCGTCTGTACAAAACTATACAAAACAATAAATGATATGATAGTCGATGAGCAAATGGGTATTGTTTTGTACGGTTTATTTTCGTACCCTGGTTTAAAGTCGAAATATGAATAAATAAATTGGAAATATTATTCGCAGCCACACTTTTGATGTGAAAAACGCGCAAAAGTAAAAATTGAAAGTGTTAAGCGTCATTGCAAAGGACATAGACGCATACATCCATACATACAGAAGTATTTGAAGTGTGAATATTGAAAACAAATGCTATGTGATATGCTCTTAAATGTCGGAAATGGCGTCAGTGTAGATAAAAAGCATGAAACGATGCGCAAAAATATGAAATAAAAACATTTATTATCAGTAAAGAATCGTATGAATGCACATTAGGGTTGTAGGAATTTTTAAGTTTAGGAGAGTATTGCTAGGAAAGACGCGATCAGAAAAAAATTAAGGAGGTATGTTGAGCCAATAGGTTTTATCGGAAAAAATTTACCAAAAATACTTTCTTAGCCAATTTTGCATAAAAGACAAATTTCTTTTTAATCCCTTCAACATTCAACAATCACTAATAACAAGAAAAAGTTCAGGAAGGTGATGTATGTACTTATAAATAATTTGGTTCAAAATATGCGTATAAGTTTTTTTTAAATGTACAAACCAAATTAAGTATGCCCCTAATAAGCATTTAACAAATGTATGTATGTATTTATGTGTGCGAAATTGTTAGAGGAATAGATGACTTGCAGTGCATTTTTGCATACAGCGTTAAATGCATAACGTAATTCAATAAATCATATTTGAAAAAAAAAATATATGTATCTGCTGATAGTAAAATTTTTTAGGTATTTCGCAGGCAAGCAATTAGATTAAAAATATGAACGTTATTGTTCAGTCTTGTGCACATAAATTTTATTTTATCAAAATGCGTGATACGAGTGATAAATAAAAATCGAATGTTGTAAATAAGACGAAAACCACGTATAACTGTAAATCTGCAACAAAAAATATTGAGAGTCACAGAGCGTTTCGTTATTGTTTTTTTTTTAAAAAGTGCAATTTCATATTTCTACATTCGATAGCAACAAATAATAAATTGATACAAGAAGATTAAATTAAATTATAACTTCCATACGCTATATTTTTTTTATTTTCTTGAACGAAGTAATCTTTTGAAACAATAGCTCAATTAACATTTTAAAACATTTCTGTATGCTATAACAGTAATATGAATGAATATATCATGTGATCGATAAATGAAAGTTTAAAACCCGTCATAGGCAATTATGAGCCCTTGTAGATAATAACAAAATTTTATTTTCGAAATACTGGGTTATGTATAAGCCAGAACGTTTATAATTGGACCGCAATATTTTCAGGCTTAACAAACACAGCGGGACTATGGCTTAAAAGATAGGATATGGAAAACCAGCAAACCTATTATGATTCAATGTATGCATGGTCTTTACGAATTTATATAGGAAATACATTTTTTATTTTACTTATTAAATTTTTTTTCTAAAATTTTTTGTTTTTATTATTTCATTTCATTGTTTTTATTTAATTTTATTTTTGATTCTATTTCATTTACCTATTTTTATTTTTTTTTTAATTTTTGTATAAATTTCAATTCTGTTTTAGTTTTTTTATTTTGTTTTTAAACTACATATTTAATTTTTTTATTATATTTTTATTTTTTTCTTTCATACTATACTATATTTTATTTCATTTTATTTTATATTATATTTTATTTCATAACATTTATTTTATTTTTATTTTAATATTTTTTTTTTATTTTGTTATTTCTTATACTAATTTTTAATTTTTATTTTTCATTTATATTTTTTTGTTTTTATTTTTATTTTTTAATTTTTAATTTTTTTTATTTTAAGTTTTTATTTTTATCTTTTTCTTAATTTTAATATTTTTTTGCTTTGATTTTATGTTATTTTATTTTTATTAAGCTTCATTTTATTTATTTATGTTGTCATTTTATTCTATTTTTAAACACACATATATTTTGTTTTTTATTTTAATTTTTTGAACTTATTTTTTTATTTCTTTACATTTTTATTGGTATTATTTTAACTTACTTTATTTCCTTTAATTTTTTATGTATGTATATGTATGATTATTTTTTATTAATTTTTTGTTTATATTATTTTATTTGTTTATAAAGGGTGTCCCAAAAGTCGACGTCAAGCCGGAAACGCGTGGCAGGCCAGGTCATAATAGTTATCAGAAAACTATAAAACAATTCGATGTCTTGTATTTTTAAAAACCACGAAAAATCTACACCCTCATTTTTTTAATTCCGGTGACTACAAATTTCTACTTTTTCTCAATTTTATTTTTATTATGTAATTCTGAGTAATACTTCTGCAAATTGTCGTCTCAAATGTATAGCCAACTGCTCTAGCTTGGGAGAAAATTACACTTTTTGCCCAAAAGAATTTGAAATTTAGTGCTTCGCCCAATTTTAACTGACTGCATTGAAAAAAAGTGTACTACACTAGTTTGGCAAGTAACTTTGAAAGTTAATAAGGATTCCAAATTGCTAGATTGTTTCTTAAATTGTGGGCAATTATGATTTTTGTAAAGAAACTCAGTTTTGAAAATTTGTTTCTTACTTACTTAAAACTAGAGAACGACCGAACTTCGGCTTCGGCTTCGGCCATGTTCGGCCATGTTCGGCCACAAAAGTTCGGTTCGGTTTCGGTTCGGCTTCGGCAAAAAAAAAGCCGAGCTTATGCCGAACATTAAGTATTAAATTATTACTATATGTACACGTGCCATAACAATTTTTTTATGTTTTTTTACAAAAATACTTATATAATTTTATGTTTTTTGCTGAAATTTATGTGATTGAAACTTAAGTATGTACCTTTTTTGCTTTTTTATCAACAAGAATACTACATTTTTAAAAAGTCATTGCTTGTTTATTACTTGGGCCCTTGAAAATGTTCGGTTCGGCTCCGGTTCGGCTTCGGCCGAAATTGGCCGAAGTTCGGTTCGGTTCGGTTCGGTTCGGCCTTAAAAATCGAGGTTCGGTCGTTCTCTACTTAAAACGATTGTAGTGTAACCAAGACTTTCCTTGAAGCCGTAACT
>JAPVRG010268340.1:0-10139 GCA_029783565.1 Rhagoletis cerasi
AACAACAAAAGAAAAAAAAAAACAAGAATAGAATTGCAGCAACGCATACATATGTATAAAGATATGTATAGCAGTAGAATTGTTGTAGCACAACTACAAAATTAATAAAAAAAAAATGCAGCTCCATGTGTGATGTGTGGATATGATTTACAGCGGCGCCCACTTTGGACGCACCTCCCCCCTGAACACAAAACAACCCATCCATTAATATCCTTTATTCGCATATAAAACGCCTTCAAATGCAATCTATATGCATACACGGACATACCAACACATTGACATATACAGCAGTGTCCGTTTGGTAGAGAGAGCTCACATAAGACTGCCAGCTCGTGTATGTATGCATGTATGCCTGTGTAACAGATGATGGGCGATGGGTGGCGGCGGTGAGCATGGTTGCATGCAACTGGCAACGATGACAGCGCTGACGATGACGACGTTGGCTATGGCTCTGGCACTGGCTCTGACGATGGCGAAAGCGATGGCGACGACGACGACGACGACGACGACGACGACGACGACGACGACGACGATGAAGAGAAGGAGTATTTGTTGTGTGTGCATGACAATTCATCTCTTTCTTATAAACGCAATTTATCAAATGGCAATGACGACAGCAACAGCAACAGCAATAGCAGCAACAACAACACAAGCTGCTTTCATTAGACAGTCGAAGGCAGTGGTAGCCAAATGTGTTAAGCTTGAGTAGACGACTACGACGGCTACTAGTACTACGGCGTTCCTGGTGACGCCGAAGCTCAAGACGAAGTGGTAACGACCACTTTGAAGTTGACGATTGGCAGGAATAACAAAAACAACAATACTCGTAGCGGTTGTAAGAGCAAAGCTAAAGTATGTATCATTACAGCAATGGCAGTAGGGGTCGTTGACGAGAAAAAATTGCACCTCTCATTTTTGCACACATTTGTGACAATCATTTGAGGCGGCAGCCAGCAGAATGAGAGTAAGACGTAGCGCGGAAGAGAATGTACATATGTAATTGTGTAGGAGCGGCAGAAGGGAGTGAAAAAAATATATGCAAAAGGACACGCCAGCGAACGAAAAATTAGTAAATGGCGTCTAAATCTGAAGTTGACGAGTAAAAAGTATGCATCCACAGCAAAATTTCAATAGACATTAGAAACTTTAAGAAAATCCCTAACTACATATGTACACACATATGTATGTACACACATACATAAAAAATAGCAAAGCTCCAAGCAGCCTCCTGAAATTCCCCACTAAAGCAGATAAAAATAGGTTCGGCACTATATCAAGAAAATAATATTGTATATTCGACAGTCACTCAGGAGTGAAAACAATGAGATCGATCACATAAATACGCACACACACACACGCAGTCATACATATGTCATACATATGTACATATGAATTAACATCCATCCTTTCGCAGTGAGCGAACAAGTGCAATAATGGCGCTCCGCAGCAGCAAGCAACAATCGCCAATCGGCAAATATTCAGCCATCAGCCATCAACCCGCTACCGACGCCGTCGCTGCCGCTGTCGTCGTCGTCATCGTAGTAGTAGCCTGGTGTGCTGAGAGTTGCCGCGCCGCGAGCGGCAGGGTTTGTTTTGCTCATATTTCATGTCGACGCGTTGGCTGTTTTGCGGTCATACGAAAATAAGCTACTTGTTCTTATTGTTGCTGTTGCTGTTGCTGTTGCTGTGGTTGCGGCTCACGCACACGTGTTGGCCGTCAACTTTTATGGTTTGTTTTTGTTATTCAGTATCGTTGTTTTCCTTTACGTCGTTTTATTTTTTGTTTGTTATTTTTTTTGAGTAAGACACTCATTTGAAAAACTGTCCGAAATGACATTGCGATGAAGAGCGCAACTGCTGTTTGGCGTATGAGATGGCGATATGCGCAAACGGCGAGTAGAGCGAAAAATGGCTGAGATAACGCGTCTGCAAAAACTATTTGTGAATGTGTGAGTTAGTACGGCGAAATGAGCGTTCGTCCGAGAGTGTAAAGAGCGCAATCGCATGAGGACTGAGAAGAGCGTTATTTGAGTGCGAAAATGAGATGACTCTCCAACGAGTGAGTGCGTGAGTGAGCGAGTGTGATTGAGTGAGTGTGTGCATGGGGAAGCGAGTGGAGTTTCTTTGCTGATTGAATACGCTCGCTAGATTGAGTGAGAGTAGTATTGAAAAATATTTTACAAGGATAACGAGGAGTACCCTTGGGTTTTCATGTTTGCTACGAAAAATACAATAACAAAATAATTACATACTTTAATTAATCACTTATTATTGAGTTATTTCAATAAGGCAGCAGAATTTTATTTGAAATTTCTTTTTAAGAAGTCTTAACCACATATTTGTGCGTGTTCCATTTCACGCAGTAGGCGCTATGTATTTATACACTTATTTTTGCGGCGAATTTCTTATGTAGCTATGTAATTGCCGCTGCCACAATTTTCATTATTTTTAGAAAATCATTTCATTCTGCTAATATGAGAGTCGTGCGTACGGAATTTCCACGCAGCGCGTCTACATTAAACCAGAAATAGTTTCAAGTGCGTGCGCGTTGCTCAATGATATAAAAAATTTCATTAAACCTACTTGTTTTTTTCGTCGAAATTTTTATCGTGAATTTCTTCAGGAGTATCTACATAGTAAAGTTTTTGGCACAATTGGATATTTTTTCTGCGTTAAAATTAAGTTGCCGACGACTGCCGACGGTTTACCGCGAACGTTTGTTATTTTACGGCACATTGAAGATTATTACATACATACATAACTTACGTACATACGATATTTGCGTGATTTTTCATTTGTTTTATTGTTCTTATTTGCACTTTATTACTTTTGTCGATTTTTTAATTTTTATAGCAGCTTTGTGGAGCGAAAAATTAGGACAAACAAAAAGAAGTGTAAACAAATGAACATAAAACTGAATTTAAAAATCGTTTACTTGTAGTTGTATGCCATGGACGCGCAGTAGTGCAAACTAATTTAATATTTATTTATTTTTAAGAGCTGATGCGAGTTTACTTGAGATCCCTAAAAAATATTTTTTTTTGTCGTTGGAGATATGTGTATCTACATATAAACAGGGTTTCGGTTAGATGGTGGAAGATGATGAAATTTTGGTGTAATTTGTTTAAACGAGAGGGAGCCGTATGGGTTTGATTTATATTTTTTCGATCAAATTTAATCGTTATATTATGATATTTATTTTTTCGATCAAAACATAATCGTTTTTATTTTTATTTTTATTTTTATTTTTTCGATTAAAATATAATCGTTATTTTTGATTTTTATTTTTTCGATAAAAAAAATAATCGTTATTTTTTATTTTAATTTTTCGATCATGAAAGTTTTAAAGCGGTCATAAAAAAGCAGTCTCCGTTATAACGGTTAAAAATGATGGAAAAAATAAAAATCAAAAATAACGACTGCGTTTTCATCGAAAATTTAAAAATCTTAAAATAACGATTATTTTTTAATTGAAAAAATAAAAATCAAAAGTAACGATTGTGTTTTCATCGAAAAAATAAATATCATGAAATAACGATTATTTTTTGATCGAAAAATAAAAGTCATGATATTTAACGATTATTTTCGATCCCTGCTAAAATGTACATGCATACATATTTAGTATACCTGTCCGGATTTCTTTGTCCGCTAGTGTACGTATTTCGTTGAGCAGGAAAATTTCTTCAAATGAATTTTTTACAGTAATTTTGTGTTAAATTAAGACTCTTCCGCATGGGAGACCTTTATCAGCCCATAAATGTCTCCGGTTTTTCCTTCAGTTCAAAAAAGTCCTGTAATGTAAATCACCCAACGCTTTTTTTTACGGTCTTTTTTACACGATTTTGAAAAATTACGGTTCACCATTATACTTCTTTACACAAATTTTTGATCTAGAACGAATTAATAAAAAAAAAGTATTCTAATTTTGACTGTGTACTCAGAAGGCGGTATGCCCACAGATGTGGTAGTCACTTGGTCTAATTGTTAACTTTGTATTCCTGTAGTTAACTTTGTATTCCTGTAGTTACGGGGAATATCCGAATTTTACTCAACAACTGCTTTGTTCCTGATATCCAGAAATACATAATAATACGTAATAAAATAAATTTTACTATTATGGCAGAATAGAGAAAGTTCACAAATTTTGTTTTTTATTCCACATGCTGAAGAATAGAGAAAGTTTACAATTTTTTTTATTCTACATGCTTCTTTAGCCATCAGACTTTTGCGCCAATCGTGATTGTTGGAAACAAATTTTGAAGGCATACGTCAGAAGTGAATGTTTGAAAGCATGATTCAGTAATAAAAGGTTAGACAGCCGCGTTTTGACACTCCCTTACAAAAGGTTGCTTTTACGAAGGCGGGAGAAAGGGGAAAGAATGAAATCCCTTGGCGAAAATGATAGTAGAAAAGTACGTAAAGTAAGCAATTAATAGTGAAATTTCTTTTGTAAATTCTAATGTATTTGCCAGAAATTGAGGAAACCTTTAATTATTTAATCATGGTTTGGAAGTACAAAAATTAGATTTGTGAAATTATAACTGTATTATATATACATTATAACTCTATTGTATTACTTTGCTATCGTAAAGAAGCCAATAATGACGAAGTTGTCAGTGAAGTTCAGCTGTAAACGGCTGATTTGATTCGCGAGGGCCTGAAATTCGCTGCAAGTATGGAACAATATGGCCGCTGTGGTAAGCAGTGCGCGCTTCCACTCCGCAGGACTGGGTTCACGCCCTGGTCAAAGCGGCATCACAACAAAAAATTTAGAAAAATTTGTTTTCTTAACAGCGGTCGTCCCTCGGCAGGCAATGGCGAACCTCCGAGGGTACATCTTCCATGAAAAAGCTTCTCATAAAAATACAATCGCTGTTCGGAGTCGGCGTAAAACTGTAGGTCCCTCCCCTTTGTGTGACAACATCAAGGCGCACGCCACAAATCGGAGGAGAAGCTCGGCCAAACACTAACATATGTGTAAGCGCCAATCTATTATTATTATTATTATGGAACAATATTTTCTTACTCGCGAACTGATATGGGCGGGCATTGAAATTTCAACGTCATCTTAGGGTTTACAAGCAACTTGAGAAACCAAAAAAAAATCCGTTGACAAACAGATTTTGCAGCAAACAAAGAAACCAACAAAGGTCATTAATAACTAACGAAAATCTTCATTTGAATAAAACCCGACAGTTGTGCTGGACATACATGTGTATCTGACATATCTACCGATTATACCATTTTTAATAAATAGTTGCGCAATTGATTTTTATACCTAATTTTAATTTAAACTTGCATATCTCAATATAAATACCATAATTTATATATATATATTTTCAGCTGAGATAGGGCGTTTTTGAACTATTTGCGTTTTTCGATCTCTCGCTGAGATATGGCGTTTTAGAACCGGCTGCCGATATAGGGCGATCTTCCACTCAGCCGTCGATATGTTGTAGGCACTTATGGATTGAATTTTCACTGTACACAAATTTTAATTTTTTTGTAATAAAAATGAATCGTTTTTGTGTTACAAATAGGTAATATGGATGTCCTTATTGCTTTTAGCATAACTTTTGGAGAAAATATTTGAAGTTCTTTCATCATACATGATGTTTTAGAGCTGTGGAACATAGCACGGTTTTCTAAGGAACGTATCTATCGTGTAAAAAAGAGTTGGGTGTATGCAGTTGTGGAGAGTTTCGTAGCAGGCTAAAGTGCCGTGAACGTAAATTAACGTGTATGGTATTATTTACAATTGAAAATGCGAAACCGCAACTTAGTTAGTCGCACTCTTTTTCAAAAATATAATACACTGTCTCAATGGTGATGAGATTCGTTAGATGAGGAATATGATCCGAGAGAACTACACTGAGAAAATAGTTTAGTTACGTCAACTAAATATGTTTCTCTCAACACGTGATTTGGTAATAGTTGCATTATTTGATGATAGTTACCAAATCTTGTGTTGAGAGAAACATATTTAGCAGACTCTTTTTACAATGCAGCTTCTAAAGATGAAAAATACCACATTAATGAGATCAGTCGCATGAAGATATAACGAAGACATATGTATATACATTAGGGTGGGTTAATTATTTTTTCGGCATCATTCTTAGCAGATTCGGAATCTAAGAAAAAAGTCCATTTGAGCATAACTCTAAGGTCAATATCGAGCCCCCCAAAGCTATCTTTAATTAATACTAAATTAATAGATAGACAAATATTTACTTAAATGTTATGGATGTTATTTTTTTTTATACAAACTTGTACTGGGGGTTTTTGGCAAGAAGAATTTATTTTTCATATCTAATTTTTATTTAAAGATCCGCAAAATCGCATTATAAAATATTTTCAGTTTTATTTTTCCTATAAATAATTTTTTACATGCAAATCAAACTTCTTCTTCTTCTTATTTGGCACTATACCCGTTTATCGGTCTGGGCCGAGACCAAAAAGCTTCGCCAATTGCCTCTCTCCTTTGCGGATTTGCGCCAGTTGTTCATCCCAAGTGCAAACAGGTCCTTCTGCACTTGGTTCGTCCATTGTGTTCGTGGGCGCTCTTGCTTTCGTTGTCCACCCATTGGTGCTGAGTCGAAGGATCTTTTCACCGGAACGTCCATGCATACAGCATGTCCAAGCCAGCGTAAATCCAACTAAAACTTACAAAAAACCGAAAACAATTAAATCTTACAATATTTTAGTTCTAAAATTTGTTTCGAGTTATTATTTTTTTTTTAACAATTGTATTAATTAAATAAAGCTTCCTTTAAAATTTGGGGAGCTTTAAATTGACTTTTGAGTTATGTTCCAATTTTTTTTTTTAATTTTAAGGAGAATTCGAATCTGCTAAGAAGGAAGAAGAAAAAATCGTTCTGTACAAAGTAACCTACCCAAATTTTATGTATATTGTAGACGAACTCGTGGGCAGTTTTTCGATGGATGATACAAAAATTTATATACATACATGCAGGGACCGAAAATAATCGATAAATATCATCATTCTTATTTTTCGATAAAAAAATAATCGTTATTTAGATTTTTATTCTTTTGGATCATTTTTAACCGTTTACGCGGAGACTGATTTTTTATGATCGATTAAAATCTTTTATGATCGAAAAAGTAAAAATCAAAAATAACGATTATTTTTGCATCGAAAAAATAAAAATCCAACAATAACGATTAAATTTGATCGAAAAAATAGAAATAAAATTTCAACGGTTAAATTATGGTTTTTATTATAAAGATCATAACCGTTACGGCCCCTGCATACATGCAGTTGTAAAATAAAAATATCTGTAGGAAAACCGAATACAAGAAAACTCTTGGTGAATCTCAGACTCTTTTTAAATTCGGGCTTCTATTGGTCATCTTCTAACTGCAGCAGTCAACAGTCAAAATCGCATTACATATATGTACAGAGTATTGGGGCAAGATTCCCGAGAACATTATATATACTTAGAGCGACTATTGGCAAAAAAGATGCAAATCTATTCAAATGTTCATGATTTGATGGTAAAGATACCTGCAGCCAAAAAATTTTTTTAAAAAGAAACCCATTATGTCAGGGAAATCGTCAACAAGAAAACCTTGAAGTACCCCGACTGGAATTAAAACTATAGGCCTTTTGCTTAAATTACTTTCGTCATTCATTAATGTTTTTTGAGGAATGCTGTGTTAGGTGGCGAAGTGAGATCATCTGAAAAAGAGGTACCAAAGAAAGAAAATGATGTATCTTTTCGTGCAGGTGTTCGCCGAAATCATTATTTGATCATTATTGACAAAAAAATTGTTTGCTCTTCTATGCATAACCGGATACTCCTATTGACCTACAAAAATTAGTTGGCGCTGACTGTCCAATCCAGAGAGTTTTCACTGCACTTGGCTTAAAATAAATTGATGTTTAGAATGTAGGTACTAATAGGCTGAATTCGGAGTTAAAAATTAATATATGCTTCTTTCGCTTTCAAGCCTTATTTAAATCAAGGGAAAGTGATAACTCTTCCATGGCATGGCTAAGCGAAAATCTACTCCATTTGCACAGATCTATAGATGTAACTTTTAGCGTTTTTAGCCACAAGCTCGACTCACTCATTTCATCGCGTCATTAAATGCGTGCATCAGAAAGTAGAGTAATTTTTCGATCAGCTATAATAAAAAATGCAGACAAAGGCTCATGGTATTGTGATCTGTGAAGAATGAAACTACGAAATATTTGTGACTTGTCTGCTCATTCCTCACTGGCAGAATAATTAATGAGGCATATTCTTGTTTTCGTACGAATAAAAAAATTGAAATTTTCTTATAGAAAATGATGTTTTCGTACGAATAAAAAATTTGAAATTTTCTTATAGAAAATGATAGGAAAATTTCACGATTTTCGATTCGTACGAAAACAAGAATACACCCCAATATCTGAAGTGACTTACACCGGAAATCATTTCCATTTTAAGTAGCATAACCAATTGCGCGTCCACTGCATATTACTATGTGTATAAAATGGCATAAACTGAAACAAGTAAAAAAATGCCAAAGTTCAAAAATATTAATTTAAAATTTTTTTTAGAGTGATTGTAATAAAATAAAAATTTGGCTTAAGAGCGCTGCAAGTTAATCCAAGTTGCAGCGCGTATTATCTTTAATTTTTGAATACATACATTTTTTCAAATAGGTACACATATTTAGATTTTATTTTTATTAAATTTATAAAGTTTACTTAATACTAAAACAGTTCTTAAGTTATTTTATCTTAAAAAGATTAATATTTATATTTTGTCAAACAGACCTACTTAAGAAGGCAAACAGTTTACAAAGGCAATTTCCATATGCTAATAAATTTACTTATGCATACACAAATATTATTAAATTAATAAACAAGGACCTGAATACTCTCTTATACAGATGTATGAGTATTATACTTTTAATATACGTACATATGTAGTCACAGCGTAAACATGCTTGTTTAAACATTTTTGCCTTGTTTAAATTAAAAGTATGCCTATTTTTGATTGTTAATGTAGCTTACTGACTTGAAGAAAATAAACATTTTATTTTTCCGTCGCGTCACTTGAAATCGGGCTTGTTTATTTGTTTAGCATTTTTTTTTAAATGAGTAAATATTGTATTTGCAAAAAAATGCATAAATCTTAGGTCTATTCACATCGATTCAAAATAAAATACCAAAATATTTAAAACTTGATATTGAACGCCGATATGTTATGTATATTTTTTTGTGTTTTTTTACTATTTCATTTATTTTTTAATTTCTACTTTGGTAGTGCCTGGGTTCACCTGCTGAAAAGTAAGAATTGTATGATGATATAAAAAAATAAATATGTATATACCTATATTTAAAATAAAAACATTTGAGAATAGAAACTTGCTCTTTTTACTATAACAACTATTGTAAAGGTGAGTATGACAATATTTGGTCTGGCTTAAGGCACATGCCACATTTAATTGCGTTTTTCGTATATGAATCGTTTTACATAAAAGTAGGCCCTCAATCGTGTACAAGCGATACTAAATGGGCTATCTGTTGGGTTTTGAAATATAACGCTTTTAGAGGCAAAATCTATTTGCTCACAAATTTTTTCTCCAAGATATCGCATAGCTAAAACTACAATTTTTAAACGCATTTTTAAGTGTCCAGAAATTAAAAAAAAATTGCTTTAAATAACTACCGACGGCCTTGAAATTAAAACGTTCAATTTTCCACGGTAAATAAACACTTTTTTTATAGTAAACAAACTCATTCAATCATACTTGGATTCCAAATTTTTCTAAATCAAAGCAGTCATTATAGAAAATATAATAATTGATGACTATTTCCTTGTTTAAAACATGCAGCCGAGGGCATAACTCCAAAGTCTAAAATAAATACACCATCAATCATAAACGATAGGGCAAAATATGCTTTTGTACGCATTATCGTTGCGAATATCTATTGAATACGCATTAGGCTGGGTCCCGAAAAAATATTTGTAACTACCTCCTAGCCTGAATAGATACTTCGTGAGGATTTTACCGTTACAAAAATGTTTGCCCTAACAAACACTTAATTACTGCTATGCGTTTTCATCACTCTTATATTTGTAGCCCGATTAAAAGGTATGTATATAATTTTTGGGCTACACCGA
>JAPVRG010268345.1:0-11513 GCA_029783565.1 Rhagoletis cerasi
TTTCATGAAAATTGTTAAGTGAAAAATGATATATTTTTATACTTTTCTCATTATTATATTACAACTATTGAATTAATGTAAAGTTTTTGTTTTGTTTAAGTAAAGAAAACTCATTATTTTTTTGTTTATTTAAAAAACTACAATAAAACTAAAGTTAATGAATTAAAAAGTGGTGTATTGATTCAATTCCCATGTCCTTTATATAGGACATAGCGAAAACCCACTTTTACCGTTATATTAATTTTTTTTATTATTATTTCCATAATAAGTAATCTTCAAGAAGTGCAGAAGTAAAATTTTGTAAAGAAATTCCAAAAACTTTAGGTTTTGTACGCAGGAGGATAATTAAGCGTAGCTAATTTCAACATTTGACTTTGAATATTAAATATTGTTGGCACAGCAACAAGAAATTAAAAATAGCATGCAATTTACTTATAAATGTTTACTTTTTCGCTCAGAGATAATGATTATTTTTGAGTTTGATTTTTCTACTTAAAATTAATGATTATTTCTAAAATTTTAAAAGGCCATACAGACGCAAGCAACTGAAATTTTGACCTGAAAATTTTACGACTTATTCCCTTTATTAGGGAATATTCTTAACTCAATAATAATTATTATCTTTGAGCGTAAAATAAAAATCATAAAATAATCATTATTTTTGATCGAAAAAATAAAAGTCAAGTAATAATTTTAATCTTTATTGGTTAAACTCGAAAAATAAAAATCATTGTAAATTACAGTAGGGCGTACGAACCCTAATACGTGAGTATAGTTATAATTGTTTTACGACGATTACAACTTGTTAATTTTTTTGGTTCAAATTTAAAAAACAATGATTATTTTCCGTCCCTGGTCAATACTAAAGCTAATTTACTCAAAATTTATGTTTGCAATAATTTCTTAGCAAGAAATACGATTATAACAAATTTGTATAAAATGGGGGTGGCACTGCCCACTTATGATTATATGTGTGTATCGCGGTAACGGTAAATTGAAGATGCCAGATGCCATCTAGCTCCAGTACCGTTTTCAGTCATTGAGCCGTCGGTAAAGAAAGTTTTCACCGAGCTTCCCAAGAGAGTGTCTGGATCTCTCCATTGTTCCCTTGTAGGAAATCTAACAACGTACTTTCTACCAAAGGATACTCTAGGTATCAGTTTATCATTTGGTGCCAAAACAAAGGATATTGCTCTGAAAACCTTCTCACAACAACTCTCTGTGCGCAGAACTCCGATCGGCATGCCACAGACCAAAAGAGTGCAGTCGACACATCGTTTTCATTGCCTCCTCTTGGATCGCTAAATCCAGAGGCGGCAAATTCAAGAAAGCATTACGAGCCGGTCCTAACGTTGTACTCATGGCGCCCGTAATGCCTATACGCACGCTCCTTTGTAGCCTGTTTAACAGAGAAGCCGTGATTTTGACCTTGGTTCTACACCACCGTACTACCACGACGATTGGCTTGACTAGAACTATGTATATCCAAAATACCATAGCCGGTCTCAGACCCCAGGTCTTGCTAAAGGTTCTTCAACACTGTCCGAAACTTTCAGCGCTCGATTTACCTTCAGCTCGACGTGAGTTTTCCATATAAGCTTCGTATCTAGAGTTACCCCTAGATATTTCATATCCACGGAAAGGCTGAGGTTTACGCCTCTAAGCACTGGAAGGTTGAGATCTTCCAATTTTATTTTCCGCGTAAACCAGACCAGGGTTGTCTTGCTGGGGTTGACAGCAAGACCCTGCAAAGTGTACCATTCATCAATCTTATGCAGGGTTCTCTGTGTCTTAACACAAACCTCCCTGAGAGATTTACCTGATGGCAATGCACACACATCATCCGTGTAAGCTTGGATATGAATGAAGTCTAGTAGGGAGTCCACTACCAAACACCACAAGAGAGGTGAGGGCATCCTCTCCCAACCTCTACCATGGTACAAACGCTAGCTTCATCCCCCACGGTCAGCTATCTCCTAAATGACATTAAGTGAATTCACCTTATGATGGTTTCGTCCACACTATATCTTCTGGCCGCAGAGCACATGGAGTCAAAAATAGCTTTGTCAACCGCTCTCTCAATATCAGCGAAGACTACCATTGTGTACTCATCTGCTTCCAGCCTCACCTCGATCTTTGTTACGAGGTCATGTATAGCTGATTCACAGGACTTCCGCTTTGGTATGCATATTAATGAAAGTTAAGGGGGCTGTTCACCAAAGCCCTTGATCTTATGTACTTCTCCACTGTGCGCTACAGACTTTTCAGCATGAAGGATGTCAGGCTGATTGGCCTGAAGCTTTTTGCCAACGCATAGTCATCCTTTCCTGGTTTGGGAATGAAGACTACCCTGACTTTTCTCCAAAGAGTGGGAACGTAGTCAAATGCCAGACAGGTCTGGTGGCTCTTCCCGATGCGCTATCCTCCACCATATCTCTGCCTGCGTCAGGAATTATCCTGCTACCCGAAAAATGAGTTTCCAGAAGAGTTTTGTATGTCTCTGGCAGCGACGCGGTATAAGTTTCATCAGATTTTCTGAGAGAATCAAACCTAACCGTCAGGTCCTGTTGAAGTACCTTACACAGCCTGGCAGACTCTTTCATGCTGTCAATATCATTGCAGAAGTTTTTATAAGAGCTTAATTTTGACATGTGAATTCGCCTCTTATATTTCTTCTGCACTTTATGATATTTGGACCAGTTCTTCACTTTTCGAGTTTTTAAAGCCCTACTCAGAAGTCGCCTGGACCTTTTCGAAGTTTGGTCAGTTCAGAGTTCCACCATGGGACAGCTTTTCCCTGCCTGCTTCTTCATAGTGTGTACACTTCTTCAAAACAACCAATCAAAGCACGCGTTACCCCGCGGTTCGCCTCTTCAATTGATTTAATGTTTTTGAGTTGAGGGAGATTTGCTATTCTCGTTTCAAAGAGCAACCCAAATTTCTCCCAGTCTGCCTTTAGAGGATTCCGACCTTTTGGCATTTGACAAGTGTAGTTCCTAGCCGAAATTCGATTAATCGATGAGCTGATAGTGATTCCTCTTCTAAGACCAACCGCCATTACTTCATTGAATAAGGTTAGATCTATCACTTCTTGTCTTCTGCTGGTGACAAAAGTAGGTTTGCTACCAACATTTTGTATTGCCAATTCAGAGGCCAGAATGTAGTCTTATAGCTTGTTCCCACGGAAGTTGCACTTCATGCTACCCCATATAGTGTTTTGTGAGTTCGCGTCATAGCCCACTACCAGGCCCATACCATTTGACTCGGCGTACTGCACGATGTCCATAATCTCCCTCGAAGAAGCGGGGACTATAGAATCGTATGGCAGGTAAGCGGAGACCACGATGGCCTTGGCGCGTTTACCGTCCGTACAGTACCCAATTTTTATCGCAACGACATCTAGGGAGCAGAACTTTCTAAGCATCGTGCATTCGACCGAACGCGGTGCTATAATGCATGCCGCGGCTTTTGTGTCCCTCTAAATTGAAAGACGTTACCCCAGTAAATCCCTCCAAGTTCACAGATACGCCCGCGGCATACCCATGGTTCCTGAATTAGAATTATTTGGGGATTTGTACGCAGTTTCGCATGCCTACTGCATAATGGGGCAGTAGACGATTTGCTATGCTGCAAATTTATGGTGGGCTTATTAATCATTTTTCAGCATCTGCAGAGGATCCAAGAATGAATAGCAACTGCATCCAATAATAATAATAATAACAATAATAATAAAAGATTGGCGCTTACACAATATGTTATATGTTAGTGTTTGGCCGAGCTTCTACTCCAATTGGTGGGGAGCGTCTTGATCTTGTCACACGAAGGGGAGAGACCTACAGTTTGATGCCGACTCCGAACGGCGATTGCATTTTTATGAGAACCTTTTTCATGGCAGAAATACACTCGGAGGTTTGCCATTGCCTGCACTCGGAGAATTGCCATTGCCTGCCGAGGAGCGACCGCTGTTAAGAAAAAACTTTTTTCTAAAATTCTTTTTCTAACCCTTTCTGATGCATTGACCAATTGGTCTAGTTCACAACTATTTAATAGCATTTCCTGCTGGGAGTTTCTGTTAGTCATGTTCCGCTGGGGACATTGCAAATATATACTCATTCACACAAACGCACATCCATACGTACATACATATGTGCGTATATTACATCTGGTTGCCGGTAGTTGGCTTAGGTGTTAATCGGTAAAAATTTGCCAACACCACACCTCATTATTAATTTCGTCAGTGAGTCAAAAGTGAAAATTTCAGTTTCCGTAATGTAAAGCAAATATGTACATACGTACATACATACGAGTGTGTGTGTATGTAAATTTCAAATTGTTTAACGTATTCGTATATGCATGCATTTACATATAAATTGTTACCTTCTGCAACAGGAGCTAACACAGCGATAATAATTCCATCAATTTCTATGCCAAACGCCTGCACCTGCCAAATGCAAGCCTTTTCGTTACTCCGTGGTAGATATTATTCTCAAGCGAGCCTCTAAGTTTTCCGTAAGATTTATTTCACGTATATACATACGTAAATAATTTATATTTATGGGAACGTTTTTGATACTCTTAAAACCTGTGTATGTATAGTATGCAGATATGAACAAGTGTATGTGTATGTTGTACACATGTGAAAATTTTTGTTTTGCGGGAATTTTTCCATTTCGTTTTGGTAGAAAGTGAATTTTGTTTTCATTGCTCACGTACTATTCGAGTACTTAAGAAAATGTTATAGATGCCCAGTCATTGAAGGCCTTTTCCAGACGAAATGTACACATCAGATAAAAAATAGTGAAGGTACTTTTAAACAAGTAAGGGCAGCACTGTATTCGGCTATGCCAAAGGCTTGATACCTTTTATGAACATCAAAAAACTTAACTTCAACCTTCATTTCTTTTAGGAGTTACATATATGGTGGAGTTATATCGCAAAAACTTATATCCGAATATTGCTTATAGATCACCAATCTTGATGATTTCCTCAGTAGACCTTGTGTGGTTAATTAGTAAGTAGCTCAAGAAATTGTTCGGGTTTATATCTGAACAATGAGTTGAATGGGAGCTATAGGTTATGAGCCGATCTTTACCATTTTCACTGTAAACTCACCGTTGATAGTATGTGAAAAAATTGCGAAATTTCATGTTCCTAGCTGCATAAATGAATGAGTTATAGCGCAAAACCTCATACCTGAAGGCACTATATAAAACTGAGGGACTAGATCGCATACAAACAGACGGACAGACGGACAGACGGACATGGCTAAATCGACTTAGCTCGACATTGTGATCATATAAGCAAGGCCGTATTTAGGGGTGGGGTAGGCGGTTGTAGATGTTCTGAACCAAAAAAATCAATTTAATTTTTTTTATCAAATTCTTTTAAATTTTGTACCAGCTACCGTTTAGGATCTTAATTTATCTGTCAAATATTTCGAAAATATGTGGATAATTGGAGAAATTTAAATATGTTAAAAATCTGCACCTTTTGGTCACACACACCATTATACCCATTCGAAGAGGAATAACTTCCACCTTTAATCGAATCTTTACACGTATTTTTCGTTGATAGAATTGGAAGCCGACGTTCAGACAACTTTTAAAAAATTTGGTATGGATGTGATGAAAAAAGAGGAAGATATTTTAGGTTACATTCGCCACACTTTTAATTAAGAACACCATTTTTTTTTCTGAAAACCTTCTTGCGGTATTCGACCGGAGAAGAAAGACTAAATGGCTTAGCTCTAATATTAGCTGAAATATTCACGGAAAGTTGGTGTGGCTAGGGATACTATTCTATGCGAAGGCATTTTTGTTAATGGCATCAGATTTGCGCCGTTCATTCGATTTTCAAAATTGAGGTGTCAAATGGCCTCTAGAAATGCAGGAAGGTTTTATTTTTTTGAATAGGGTCTCCACCTGCCTAAAAAATTAGAATACTTAAACTGTTACCCGATTTCTAATAGTGATGTGTCAAACGAAGAGGCTTAATCTAAAGATGTGCAAGAAGGGTTCTTTTTAAGAACAGGGTTACCATCTTTTTATAAATTATAAAATCTGCACCGTTTGTTGGATTAAAACAAATTAGGTGTCAAATTAAAGGGCTATATGTAAAATAGGGTTCTATTTTTTATATATTTTTTTAAATTTCATATTAAAGCAATATTTATTTCCACACTTACATTTATGTATTGGTAAATATATATACATACGTATATTTATCAGGTACCGTAACGGTTATGATCTTTATAATAAAAATTTTAATTTGATTTTTATTTTTCGATCAAAAAATAATCGTTATTTTTTGATTTTTATTTTTTCGATCATAAAAGATTTAAATCGGTCATAAAAAAAGCTATTTCCGTTATAACGGTTAAAAATGATCGACAAATATAAACATCAAAAGTAGCGACAATTTTTTGATCGAAAAAATGAAAATCCAACAATAACGATTATTTTTTTGTCAAAAAATAAAAATCATGATATTTAACGATTATTTTCGGTCCCTGATATTTATTCAATTCGGCACTTAAATACGAATATATGTATATATGTACATTAGGGTGTTTTTTTTTGCGACTATTGTTTTTTTTTTCACTCCCACCTCGAAATTTTGTGGAAAATACCTTAAAAAAACTTCCTGAAAATTTTAACCCTTAATATTAACATTAAGTACTCGCCCAAGGCGTTCGCAAAAAAAACACCCTAATGTACATATGTATGTACGTAAATAAAAACTGATAAAAACCAAACAGTTTTGCTTAGTTGCTATCTTCAACATCTAGTGTTGAAAAATTTAGGAGCTCAAAGTTTAATTTTGTAATTAATAAATTAGACAAAGATTTCTTTGAAAGTTTCGTTCGAAGTTTAGTTAATATTGTTGAAAGTGCACTGAACGCGAGTAATAATTACGCTTCTAATTTTCAATTCTACCTGGTCTATATAAATTGCAGAAAGATTTGTTATAATGTGCTTAACACTAACAATAATGGAATGCATTCTCATTAAATTAAGGTCGTTAGTATTTCTCAGAAATTGTATAGAGAAACATCATTCAACAGCAATATTTGCGGTTCTGCCTGCAGATATCGTTTTGAGCATAGCCCTCAAAATTATTGCAAGTATGTAGAAATATTTTTAAACAAACAGCTTTCGCATATGTTAGGTGGTAAATTTCGCGTATGAACAACAGTGAAAATGCTTTCTACCTAACATACGCGAAAACTAATCACTTTAATTTGACACCCCATTTTTGAAAATCAAATTAACGGGGCAAATCTGATGCCATTAAAAAAATGCCTTCGCATAGAATAGTATCCCTACCCACACAAACTTTCCGCGAATATTTGACGCAGCACTTACATTCACTTATGAAGGTGAAAGACAGCAGTGAACGTTCGCGAACCAGCGATACATCGTACAAATGCTGGCATGTGGTTAAGAATAGTATAAGAGAAAAATCGCTCGCTTCCGATATCATATTTTGATTCAAAATAAAATCAACAAGAAATTGCTTCTCATTAAATATGAGTTGTTGTTATGGTCCATAATTTTACTGATTAAAAAAATGTTTGGAAAAAGGAAACCTCACAGGATTCGCAGAAACCACTTCCGTTTTTATCACGTCCGATTTTCCTGACACCGGGTTTCAAGCGCACCTAATTTTTTCCACCAAAGGACTCTATAAATGCTATACAACAGCAAAATTTTGTATAAGTCACTTCCGTTCCCATACGATTAATTTAACTCTAAAGTCGTACGAATGTCGCGACCGACATCATGGAAATACCCATACGCATTAGCGCACACACGGGGGTGGGTTCTGGGGTGATTTTATTTTAAAGAGCGTATTATCTGAAGCGAATTTTCAGTATTTTGGCCGCTGTGGTGTAGTGGTAAGCAGTGCGCGCTTCCGCTCCGCAGGCCTGCGTTCAAGCCCTGGCCAAAGCAACATCGCAAAAAAAATTTGGAAAAAAGATTTTTTCTTAACAGCGGTCGCCCCTCGGCAGGCAATGGCAAACCTCCGAAAAAAGCTTCTCATAAAAATACAATCGCCGTTCGGAGTCGGCATAAAACTGTAGGTCCCTCCCCTTTGTGTGACAACATCAAGGCGCACGCCACAAATCGGAGGAGAAGCTCGGCCAAACACTAACATATGTGTAAGCGCCAATCTATTATTATTATTATATCTTAAGAAGTAGAAACTCAGTTTTGAAATTTTTTCTTCTTACTTACTTAAAATGATTGTAGCGTATCCAAGACTTTCCTTGAAGCCATAACTGTGTGAGTGACACCACTTTGTCCTCTCCTGTCACCCGTTTCCGGCTTGGCGTCGACTTCTGGGACACCCTCTATATAAAGGGTTTTTCAAAAGGTACGCTACAAAAGTAGACCGATAGGGACTGCAAACGACGCCACATTTTTTCCCACTCTCTTAACATTTCTCTTCAGTAAGGTTTGCCATTTCATCATGGAAAGATATACGGTCCAACAACGAGTCGAAATTATTAAAATTTACTACCGAAATTCGGAGTCAGTGGCCTCAACTTTAAGAGCGCTACGTGCAATTTATGGTCATCATAATCATCCTGCTCAATGGCTTCGTCAATAAGCAAAATATGCGTTATTGGTCACACAGAAACCCACACGTACTCAATGAGTTATCATTGCATCCCGAAAAAATTACGGTTTGGTGCGGTTTATGGACCGGCGGCATCATTGGGCCGTACTTCTTCCGTGATGATCAAGACCGGCACGTTACTGTGAATGGGAATCGCTACCGCTCAATGTTAACCGAATATTTTTTGCCCGAATTGGATGATATGAACTTGGACAATATGTGGTTCCAACAGGACGGTGCCACAAGCCACACAGCGCATGCCACAATTGATTTATTGAAAACCCAGTTTGGCGAACGTGTTATCTCACGAAATGGCCCAGTCAATTGGCCGCCTCGGTCGTGCGAGTTAACGCCGTTAGACTATTTCCTGTGGGGCTACGTCAAGTATATGGTCTATGCCAATAAGCCAGCGACGATTGATGAACTTCGTACGAATATCGAACGTGAAATTACAGCAGTATCGGCCGATTTATGTTTGAAAACTGTCCAAAATTGCGTTCAGCGTCTGGACTTCTGCGAGCGTGCCCGTGGTGGCCATGCAAAAGAAATCAAGTTCCATACATAATGGCATCAAATATTCTTTCGCAGGAATAAAGAATTTCATTGATATCCAAAACCGTTTTTGTTTTATTTAAAAAAACCTTTGTAGCGTCCCTTTTGAAAACCCCTTTACATATATCTTCTTACACAGCAAACGAGTTGACACTTCTAATACTCCTATAACTCTTACTGTTGGAATTTAAGCGCAATTGTTTCATTTAATTCATTACAGCTGTATTCACTTTCTCTCACTCTCATTGTTTTGCACGGAAGCACTTCACTGTTAAAAGATATTAGTTGGCGCCTGTCTACCCAAACAACTCTCACGTGTCTTCCCACTAACCGAAGTCGGTACAAATTTCTGTAGCAGAACGTGCTATGCATAATAAAAAAGTGTTTAAATTAGTCGTGCATATATATGTACTAGTATGTAAATATGTACGAATACATATTTATATGTGCTACTGACTATGTACTGCTATTTGTGGGTGCAGACACGCCTTACTAACATAGAGTAGGCACTGTTCAGTGGCTGCTGGCAATAAATTTGCATCAAACACATTTCAACGCATCCTACTTGGGTCGTAGTCCCTTGACGTTACACGTTTTCAACAACGCACACATGTTGATAAGCCGTGAGTAAACAAAAGTAAAAGCCCAGTAAGGAATTAAATTTTCTACACATAATAACGAGTGTTGCTATTTTAGTTTTTCGCTGCTAAATTTAGCTTTTTTTTTATTTAGGTTCAACTGCAAAAATTTAAAATTAGCTTCATAAGATTTTTTAGCTTTTTAATATTAACTAAAATTTAATGCGATTTCAACTATTAGATATGGATTCAAAAAGAAGTAAAAATTTCATGTTTCCTCACACTTGTGGACTACTCCTGAACAAGAAGGTTTACAGTCGGCTCAGCGAGCGCAGGGCGAAACCCCCCGGTGGTTGGCTGCGGGCGATCAGGGGGTCTACTCTGTATTGCGATTCGAAAATCAAATCATTCGGATTCGAAATTTTGGCAATATGAAATTGTATTAGTCCGTGTCACTTTTCGAATCGCATTGAGTTTCGAATCGCAATACAGAGTAGACCCCCTGATAAACATCTGTAGTTGGCTAAGTGCCAAGTCTCGATTCTGACAGGTGCTATGACCTGGCATTGTCGCCTGGAAATCCATGCCGTGCGACTTAATATCATCGCCGATACATATTGCCACAGATGTTTGCATGACGACGAGGTGCAATCATCTCAGTATTTCCTTCTCAGCTGCTTAGTGCTCGCCAGCTTAAGGTTTAAATACCTCGGCTCGTATTTCATTAATACTTCCGAGGAAATCTATGTTGTGGACATCAGCTGTCTACGAAACTTTATTTCGATCACCCAGGGATTTTTATTGCTTCACAGATATTACCAGCAAGTATCGTTCCTGGAATAATGTACTAAGTGGTAACACAATGCCTAACCTAAACTAGTAAATATGCATTATAAGATTTTCACCATATATTTTTTCTTTAAGTATAATTGAAAACTTTAAATAATAAGGGTTTCGCAAACTCATAAAATGTGTAAATGTTAGTAAACCCGTAACCCAACTGTGAAAATTTTTATGAAAATTTACGCAATGATTTTAAAGCGTGAACTATGTAGATGGTAATCTTATAAATACATATGTATGTATGTACATATGTATGCAAACCCGAATTGAAAAGTGTTAAAATCAGACTTGACGCCGCACTCAGAGTTGTTCAATGATCACTTAAGGTGCTCCTCAGTACAGATTTGAAAAAAACTCCCTCTCAGCGTCAGATAATGAATCATTAACGGCATTTAATGAACATTAAGTTAAGTAAAGAAAATTCTAAATAAAAAGTTGAAAATTTTTGATGACAATTTTTCAAAATTCTTTGAATTTTCGGGATTTTTGGCCGACAAGGTCTAAATAACAGGGCTGCAAACCGCTCGAAAAATCGGTGCGGTTCGGTTCAGTGGTTCGAACCACTCTGAAAAAACTTGTACCGGTACAAGAACCGGTTCATGAGTATCTCTGAACCACGGTTCGGTTCGGTTCAAGTGGTTAATTTTTTTTTATACTAAGTGATACAAATATTAAAAAAAAAACTATTACAAAAACTATACATATATATTAGACCGCGTCAAACCAAAAATCAAAAGAAAAGAACTCATTTTCTTGCGTGTAATTCCTGTGCGAAAACTAAAGAATCGACGCGGGACCTCTTAGAATTGTCCTGGAGAGGGGAGATTACTATAGCAAATGCTAAAATTTTAGTCTTATGCCAGTCGCATTGCAGGATTTCTTTTTGACGCGGTCTAATATATATACATTCATATTTAA
>JAPVRG010268348.1:0-16113 GCA_029783565.1 Rhagoletis cerasi
TTAATGGACGCACACTTTTTCATGGCTTCATTTGTGACTGCGCCGGCGGCAGTGGTAGCGGGTCTTACAGTTTTATCGTGGTATATGACCAATAGTGCGACGGTTCGGACAACTGTTGTGCGCGTTGGTGTAATCGCCGACACTTTTGGAGCATATGAAATTTTTTTTTACGTTTTATAGTTTATTTTTAGTTTCATTCAAATTGTTTAAAAAAATATGTTGTTAAAAGCTTTGAAGGCGAGTGCTCTCGTATTCATTGTTGTTGCTTTAATTTTTCCCTGGTACAAACTGCGCCATCTTGCCCATGCCGAACTGCCCGGTCGCCATGTAGTCTTACCTCCTGTCTCGCTGCTTTTTACTTGACGAAGTACTGCGCTTAAATTTACGTGGCTTCCTTAAAAAGGCAATTCTGCACACCCTTTTAAGCCTTGGAGGCAAAACGCTCCACCCCACGCTACCATTCAATTTAAAACCAAATGGCTTTTACGGCGCGTTTACATTAGACAATGCTGTTAAGACAATAAATAAATACGTATTAGTTGCCAAAAACGCTGATAATTGTCTTCATGGAGTAGGCGTCCTGACAATAGTTAAGACAATTCATTTTCAGCAAAATGTGGAACGTGAATGTTCAATTAAAAGTTGCAGCGATACGCGTTTCCAGCGAGCTATGTAAGCCAAAAAGTTAAAATATTTAAAGAACAGACAAAAGTACATGCATATCAGTGTCTCTTAATTTATTCTGGGCATTTTGTTTTGTACTTCTTTCCATTCTTGCACAAGACGTCAAAATCATTGTCTGCATACGTCAAATCACTGTCCGATTTACTGTCTTGAAAATTGTTAAGACAGTGGTTGAGACAATTGCAGAATTGTGCATGTGTTAGTGAAAAAGTGTACATGTATTGCACATACATAGCCTTAAATTTTTTCCGGTAGGTGGACCAGGGAGGATGGTTCCGTGCGCAGAAGTCCACGTAAGTGGGGACTGCCATCCACCTGGGGATGGCCAGAAGTGATTCTTGTGCGCAGATCACAACGTCCGGATATTTATATCCACGTATCCTCTGGGTAGCGACCAAACACCCGTTTGGGAGCGAGCTAAAGTGAGAAGGCGTAAAACACCGCGTGCGCAGGGTTTGGGTCCCACCACGTTAAATCCCCGCACAATGAAAAATTACAAAAATCCCCGGATGAGATCTCCCCTTTCTGTTGACGACCACGGCAAACGAACAAAGGCTATGATCTGAGGGTATGCACCTGGAATATCCAGACCCTCAATGGGGAAGGTGCCTCTGCCCAGCTGGTTGATTTCCTCGGGGAGACAAAGGCTGAATTCACCGCCATCCAAGAAATGCGATTGACGGGGCAGGGCAAGGAACACGTAGGGCCTGCGACGTCTACTTCAGCTGCCATGTAAAGGAGCGCAAATTTGGTGTTGGATTTATGGCGGGAGAGAGACTCCGTCGCCGAGTACTGGCGTTCACTCCGGTGGACGAACGTCTAGCCACAATCCGCATCAAAGCGAGATTCTTCAACATCTCCCTCATTTGCGCCCACGCCCCGACGGAAGAGAAGGACGACGTGCTCAAGGATCTCTTCTATGAGCGCTGCCCCCGACACGATGTCAAAATCATGCTTGGCGATTTCAATTCCAAGGTGGGCAAGGAAGGGATGTTGTTGTTGTAGGGTCTATAACAACCCCGACCAGATCGATTGATGTCTCAGTCGTTGTCGTCAAGCTCAACTACCGGAAGACCCAGGAAGCGTGCAGCTTCTTTTGGGTCTGTCCACAAGGACAGGGGGTTTTCCGGGCATGCAAAGAGAGGTTTCGAGTCGTGGGGTATCTCTCCGCATGCCGGACAAGTGTTGGGCACATCTACATCCAGCCTGCTCAGGTATGAGTTTAACCTGCTGCAGTAGCCAGAGCGCAGTTGGGCTATTGTGGTTCTGGAAGGAAGGAATCTTTGGTGCCACTGTCGGAAAATTCAGCCTCCACGACGAAACGTCCGATAACGGACTGAGGCTGATCAACTTCGCCGGCGCCCAAAACATGGTATTGTGTAGTACTAGGTTCCAGCAACAATCTACATGGCTGTCTCCAGATCGATAAACGAGAAACCAAATCGACCATGTTGTGATAGACCGAAGTCATGCGTCCAGGGGTTTAGACGTGCGTTCGCTCCGATGGCCAAACGTCGACTGGGATCATTATCTTGTTGCAGCAAAGATACGTACCCGCTTCTGTGCAGCAAAAAATTTGCGTCCAACAATGCAAGGAAAGCTGAAAGTGGAAAAGCTGCATTCACAACAGACGGCCAATTTATTTGCTACTCGACTCTCACACCTGATCTCTGAGAGCACTCTTCAACAACCCGACATACGCGAGCACTGGAACCACATTTCCTGCTCACTAAGTACCGCCGCCGAAGAAGTAATCGGATTTCAGCGAGCCCGAAAGAACCACTGGTATGATGAGGAATGTCAAGAAGATGCAGCGCAAAAAGATGCCACCCACAGGGGCACGCTGCGATCGGGCGCAACGCGAGCCATGTGGGACCGCTATAGGGAACTGAAGAAGGAAGCAAGACGTATTTGCCGCAATAAGAAGAGAGAGGCCGAAATACGTCAGAGCAAAGAGCTCAAAATGCTGGCCGACAGGAAAAACGCTCGAAAATTTTATCGGAGAGTTAGGCGACTTACGGAAGGTTTCAAGACCATTGCGAACTCCTGTAAGGACAACCATGGCGACCTAGAGACCGATTTCCATACAGTACTCAAATTATGGAGGGAACACTTTTCCACTCTATTGAATAGCAACGACACTGAAAGTAGTGGAGAAGAAGAACTCGAGCCCCCAGTCGATGACGACGGAGTCGATGTCTCACCGCCTGACTGTGACTAAGAACGAATAGCGATTGCGCGGCTGAAAAACAACAAAGCTGCTGGAGCTGACGGCCTGCCAACTGAGCTATTCAAGTGCGGCGGCGAAGAGCTGATAAGGTGCATACATTAACTCTTATGCAGAATATGGTCAGATGAACGCATGCCCGACGACTGGAACGTAAGTGTGATCTGCCAAATCTACAGGAAAGGCGACCCCGCCATACGCTCCAACTACCGCGGGATCAGCCTTCTAAGCATATGTTACAAGGTCTTATTGAGTGTATTGTGTGAAAGACTGAAGCCCACCGTCAACGAGCTGATTGGACCTTATCAGTGTGGCTTTAGACCTGGCAAATCCACTATAGATCAGGTATTCACAATACGCCAAATCTTGGAAAAGACCCGCGAGAATAGGATCGACACACACCACCTATTTGTCGATTCAAAGCCGCTTTCGACAGCACGAAAAGAAGTTGTCTTTATGCCGCGATGTCTGAGTTTGGTATCCCTGCGAAACTAAAACGGCTGTGTAAAATAGCGTTGAGCAATACCACCAGCTCCGTCAGAATTGGGAAGGACCTCTCCGAGCCGTTTGATACCAAGCGAGGTTTCAGACAAAGTGACTCTCTTTCGTGTGATTTCTTTAACCTGATGCTAGAGAAGATAAGAGCTGCAGATATGAACCGCTCAGGCACAATACTTTACAACAGCGTGCAATTGCTGGCGTATGCCAACGACATCGACATTATCGGTAAAAACAAGAGATACGTCTGTTCTGCCTTCTCGGGATTAGATAGAGAATCAAAGCGAATGGGTCTGGTGGTGAACGAGGACAAAACGAAGTATCTCCTGTCATCACACAAACAGTCAGAGCATACGCCTCTTGGCACCCACGTCACTGTTGACAGTTACAAGTTTGAAAATGTACACAACTTCGTTTATCTGGGAACCAGAATTAACACCAATAATAGTGTAAGCATTGAAATCCAACGGAGAATGACTCTTGCCATTAAGTGCTACCTTGGACTGAGTAGGCAATTGAGAAGTAAAGTCCTTTTCCGTCGTACAAAAATCACACTCTATAAGTCACTCATCTTGCCTGTGCTGGTGCATGGCGCGGAGGCATGGACAATGAAAACATCTGATGAAACGGCTCTTGGAGTTTTCGAGAGAAAGATTCTGCGAAAGATTTACGGGCCTTTGCGCGTTGGCAATGGCGAGTACCGCAGACGATTTAGCGATGAGCTGCATGAGCTTTACAAAGATATAGACATCGTAGAGCGAATTAAGATACAGTGGCTCCGCTGGCTAGGTCATGTCGTTCGAATGGACAGAAACGCTCCTGCTCTGAAAGTACTCAATGCGGGTCGCGATGTTGGTAACAAAGGAAGAGGAAGGCCTCCTCTGCGCTGGAAAGACCAGGTGAAGAAGGACTTGGCTTAACTTGGCATTTCCAATTGGCATTTCCAATTGGCATCAGTTGGCACAGAAGGGAAATGACTGGCGTGCTGTTTTGGACTCGGCCAAAATCACTTAGGCGGCTACAGCGCCAATAAAGAAGAAGAAGAAGGACCAGGGACCGACCTATTCGAAAAAATCTTATTATGGTCCGATTTGCTTAAAATTTGGTACGTAGGTAGCTTTTTGCCTAGATTAGCATATAGGATCCTTTTATCCGGGAAGTGGATCAGGGACCAATCTATTCGAACAAAATCATATTTATGGTCCGATTTTCTTAAAATTTGTTACGTAGTTAGTTTTTTGCCTAGATAAGCGTACAGGATCCTTTTTTTTTGGGAAGTGGACCAGGGACCGATCTATTCGAAAAAATCGTATTTATGGTCCGATTTGCTCAAAATTTGGTACGTAGGTAGCTTTTTGCCTAGATTAGCATACAGGACCTTTTTTCCGGGAAGTGGACCAGGGACCGATCTATTCGAAAAAGTCGTATTTATGGTCCGATGTGCTTAAAATTTGGTAGGTAGATAGATTTTTGCCTCGATTAGCATATACGATCCCTTTTTACAGGAAGTGGACCAGGGACCGATCTATTCGAAAAAAATCATATGTGTGGTCCGATTGGCTTAAAATTCGGTACGTAGGTTGCTTTTTGCCTAGATTATCATATAGGATTCTTTTTTCCTGGGAAGTAGACCAGGCACCGAACGGTGAATAGCACTGTTCGCCCTACTTTCCAAGAGCTTGGTCTTTTAGAAAATTATGAGCATTGGAATGACACTCTCAAAGAAGCTGCCTTATTACAGTCACCACCACATCTTAGGGAACTGTTCTCTATTACACCAGCTTTTGCCAGCCACCAAACTGCATATCCTTATGGATAACATTCCGGCAATATTTCTGCGAAGGCATTTAGTTTAATGAGCGTCAGCCACTCAATAACCCTGGATTACCATTTTGTGATCGTATTTTTAATAGAGTCTTAGTTCTATTTTAGGATAAGGTTGTCGCCCTTGAATCCATTTATGAAAGTAATTTGCGATACCAATGCGACCAAAACGTTTTAAAAGAATACTTGCGGGATAACATTCAAAAATTAGTCCCATACAGAAGCAAGTATTCTATGAAAAAGTTATTCAGAATATTGAAAAACAAAGGCGAAGTATTCTTACTCGACCCACCAGGTGGTACTTTCAGGTGATAGAACGGCTCACTCCACATTCAAATTGCCATTAAACTTTTTGCAGCTTTCGAAAATATGGTCCGCTGGGAAAAGTTTTACAGGAATCCCTATTTATACTGTGGGATTTGTGCCCTATGACTAACCGTGCTCATATGGAAGCAGTCGACCTCACTTCAAGAGATTTAAAAAGCTGTGATAAGATTTTTTGGAGGCGTCACTATTCTTTTCGGAGGGGACTTTCGGCAGACCTTCCCAGTCCTAGCAAAAGGTACCCAAGCGGGCATCATCAAAGCGTGCCTTCAAACAACGGCTTTGTGGCATGATATTGGTGGAGAAATTCAAGAGTATGCTTCCATCGACACAGTACTTAACATTGAAGATTCCGTCCACTATCCTACTGAATTCTTAAATTGGTTACACACGGCTGGCTTACCGCCTCATACTCTTACAAATGGGATTCCAGTTATATTGTTACGTAATCTTCGACCATCCGCACTTTGTAATGGCACACGACTGGCAGTACAAAAATTGCATAGCGATGTTATAGAATGCATTATTCTTACAGGATCAGCAACCGGAGAAACTGCGTATATTCCACATATACCTATGATTCCAACAGACGTGCAATTTCAGTACAAACGTCTTCAGTTTCCAACAGACGTGCAATTTCAGTACAAACGTCTTCAGTTTCCTGTAAAGGTTTCATTCGTTATTACAATTAACAAAGCTCAAGGCCAAGCTTCTCAATTTGTGGGAATTGATTTGCGCTCAGAATGCTTTACGCGTGGTCAATTATACTCGTATATTGCTTTATCAAGAACTGCAAATGCCGACAATCAAACCATATTAATGCCTTTAAATGAGTCAGTAAATAACATTAATCTATATAGAAAACAGAAAAAAATTGTTTTTACTTTAAAAATTTGCATTTAAAAAATGCGTGCAACGTCGCATACGGGCAGCTAGTGTTATATAAAAATGAATCCCGGATTAAAGAATAAGTAGTTAAATTTAAAATAATATCTTCATCCACATCTTGCTTTTCATCATTTTATTTTCTTTCTTCACAGTTGAAGCTGTATGAACGAGATCTGCGGATTTCCGAATTTCGCACCTCATCATTTAGTTCTTTTAATATATCTGGTCCGCTCTTCGAATTTGAGTTTAATTCATTATAGTCCTTCTTTGGCTGAAGCTGTTTTTGCTTTGAGTGTATACCATTGTAAACAGAAGTCAATTCCCCATAGTTATTTGCACTGCTACTCAAATATGTAGAATTTACGTTCGAGGTATGTTGCTGCATATGTCTGGGACTGCAATAGGCCAAAGTGGTGTACGCATATAAACAACTGTGATTATCGCATGTTGCTAAGGGAGAGCAATGTAGAAACGATCGGATTTCTCAGTTTTCACAGTCATTAGCCGCAAAAGTAAAAAAGTGTCTGCACCGAAACACGAATATCAGCCAAATGTACCAGCCGATAGATTTTATCTTGCATATCCTTGTTAAGAATTTCACTTGAACCTTTTGCTGGCTTTGCCTCCAAAATCCTGTAGGAACAACGCGGTGTGGTTAATACTTACCCTGTTTCCCCATTCACCGCCGGCATGCAGTTGGAACTAGTAGCACAAAACGTTGGAGGAGGTGGAATAGCCCTCGGCATTAACTTCGGCATTAACATATTATGCCACACCGCAAGAAGTGATCACCACAAATAAAGTCTCTAGGTCCAAACTGCATCCGGCAAGCTCTTGCCCACATCTGCCCTTTTGGTTCCTCGCCTGGAACTTTGAAAAACGGCCCTTTACCACGCTCAAATTTTTTCGAGCACAACAACCACTTCTTCATTTTGCTTAGTTTTTCTTTTTTCACAAGCTTTTATTTATTATAATTCGCAAATGAATGAATTCACAAAATTTTCGGTAGCTAGATTTTCAATAAGAATGTACACAATTACAAGTAAACAAAATACATAATTTTGACATTAAGAAGTGGCTGCTCCGTGCAACCGGAGCTCACTTAGACAAATTGAGATTGTCCTTAGTGGTACCACAATTCCAAACGGCACCCTATGCTTTATCGATAAAACGCCCCGAGCCGATTACGTAATTACAAATTCGGCTAATCTCAATGCCCCATAGCTCCGTGAGAGCCAAAGTATTTCAACCTTAGCCCCGCAAACGCTGGGCACCTAAGAAGGAAGTGTTGAGGTGATTCCACCTCGTCATCTTCCAGGCAACTGCGACATGCGGGGTCCGGTAGTATGTTTAACCTTACTGCGTGAATACTGATTGGACAGCGACCCGTTAAAACCCCCACTAGAAGTGAGAGCTGTGGCTTTGTGAGTGTGAGGAGTGCCCTCGACCGCCCCCGGCCCAACCTTGGCGAGAAAGACCTTGCGATCGCACATGTCGTGGTTTTCGCCCAGCGCTCACCGAGGTGACATGAGCCCCATCTATACAAGAGTATACCACAAGCGATCAATGTCACCCCCACCTGATCTCTTTCCGGCGATAACGTTTCTCGTCAGCCACACAGCAATACAAAAGTATTCCGACGCGACCGAAAGTGAGAACAGACATTCCTTAACCAAGTTGGAGCGCACCTCCAACGAAGTCAAGGCCCTGATAGCCGCTTGGATATCAGAATATATACTCACTTCTCTGTGAATCCACCGCCTTCTTGATAGCGGCTACTTCCGCCTGGAATACACTGTAGAAGTGCGGGAGCTTGAACTTAGTGCTGATAGTAAGCTCTCGACAGAAGACCCCACCACCAACCCTTCCATCCAGCTTCGATCCATCCGTGAAGAAGTTCACCGCACCCCCCTTCCAGAAGTTCCGCCCGGCCCACTCTTCCCTTGAGAGAAGAAGCTCCTAGGGACAATTTCGGTGGCGCAGTAATCTGTTCTATCAGGGATGAAATCGAAGCCCCCTAGAACTCCAGTCCAGTCCTCAAGGCACAACGATCATCATTACGTTCAATGCTTATGTGGGGGCAGTCAGCAGTGCCCCACTGATACCAATTAATGCAGCCCGTTGTACACGCTCCAGCTGCTTAGCTAATGTACCCTTTTCCAGCGAGTTCCACCAGACTAGGGCGCCATAAAACATAATTGGCTTGACTACGGTCTCGTAGAGCCAATAGACACGACAACTTCCTGTCTAGGATCAAGCCCAAGTACTTGAGCATGTCAGACAGCTGTAAGCGCAGACCTCCAACTGAGGGAAGAATAGCGGCACGGATTTTATATTTTGTAGTAAATAAGACCAGTACCGTCTTACTGGGATTGACGGCGAGGCCACTTTTGGCAGCCCAGTTAGTAACTATAATAAGATACCGTTGGATTAGTTCATACAGCGTATTCAGGTATTTACCTTTAACCATAAGTGCAACATCGTCTGCATGAGGCTATCTAAAGCATAATTTTTGTTATGTTACTTTACGCCCATTCATTGATATTTCGTGAAATTCAAGTACTCCGGGTATAAGATTCGTTGATGTCCAGGGATGAAAACAATTGATAACGCTTAACTAATTTTTAATGTTGTAAAAAATATTTTTCATTTGGTAATATTGATTGAAATATAGATTTTCATGCAAAATTATGTATTTGAAATAGATTTCCGCTGAAATAACGGTAAATTATTTGTTGTTATAAAAAATATACATATATCATTTATAAAATCAAGTAAATATCGATTTGTGTGCTAATTTTATATTTAAATAAATCTCGCTGAAAATTCTTTTCGGATAAGTAATTAGCCTGTCGATGAAAATATAAATTTTTTTGGGACTAGAGTGACCACAAAACAACGATATATTACAAACACCTTTCCTGAAACCAATGGGGCTGGATTAGTACGTGGACGGACACAGTAGTTGTAGTACGGGTGGGCTGCACCAACGAAGTTGGACGCACACACAAACTGATGCTGACCTGCACAAGATAAAATCTTTATTAATAGTTATATTTAAACTTTTATGGGGCTTTATAAATACTTACTTGAGGGTATGGACCGGTTCGGTTGCATAAATAATTCGCTCTAGTTATAGTACGGGTGGGCTGCACCAACGAAAGTGGACGGACACACAGTGATCCTTACCTCCGCACAAATTGCTTGACACGACTGCACTTGTACTATAAAACGCTGGTTTTCGTATAAATAACTCCGCTACTATGCAAAGAGATATCTAAAGTATTGTTTTAATTCAAACCAATTCTATAATTGATAATTTTTTTTACATACTTACTTGACATACAGCCGTGTTTCTTCAGCTCCTCTAGTAGATCGTTCATCACTGCGACCCAGAGCAAGGGTAAGAGAACACCTGCCTGCGGGGTGCCTCTGTTCACCATGCGATGCAAGCATGCCCTTCCCCATATGGCCATGACAGTTCTGTCACGGAGCAAGTTTTGGATGAGCCGATGAGGCTGACATCAACAACTAGCTTATCCAGCGACCTAACTATAGCGTCCGGTAAGACATTATTAAAATCCCCCTCGATATCGAGGAAGGCCCCAACGGCAAAGTCCTTGTGAATGAAAGCTTCCTTTATACACCTCACAATTGTATGTAGAGCGGTTTTTACCGACCTTCCTTTACAATAAGCATACTGAGCTCTTGACAGGCGATCCCGAGGAATTACGCTCCTTATGTGCATGTCAAGAAGCCTCTCCAACGTTTTCAGTAGAAACGATGAGAGGCTGATTGGCCTGAAGTCCTTGGGGACAACATGAGAGCTCTTTCCGGCCTTCGGGATGAACGACTCCTTGACGACCCTCCAACCCCTAGGAATATATCCGTATCTTACGCAGTTCACGTAGATTGGGGCCAACCAACGGCGACGACACCTCCGCAGCTTTTTGCAGATGCGCAGGTATGATGCCATCGGTACCTACGGATTTGAAGGGTTTGAACGAATTTATCGCCCACGTCAGGCGGAAGTCATCAAGAAGGTCAGCAAGAGCAACGCAGTCTCCACGCACTTCCCCTAAGGGAATTTGCTCCGGGGAAGGATTAGAAGGAAAGTGAATATCCAAGAGCAAGCTAAGTGACTTCTCGCTACTAATAGTCTAGTATCCTGCTTCATCCCTCAAGTACCCCAACGGAGCGGGATAACTAGCGAGAATACGCCAAAAAGTGACTCACTTCGCGAGTTTGTGTGCGAGCTACCCCTCGAATTTGCATCGGACCCCATGATAACACCAGCTTTCCTTCGCTATGCTTGCACTAGAGCGCTCCTCAGCAGCGTTAGAGGTGGCTCCACCTCGCCATCATGCGGCATACAGGCGGATATAAGCCAGAGTTCTCCAGCTTCTCGCTCCAGCCTGATAGTCACCATATCTTCATTGCTAAAATTTTTTAAAATAAAAGATTTTAGTTCGACTCTGATGAGCATGCAGGCCCTAGTTCTACCTACATTGTTCGTCACCATCAGCTTGTAGTTCCTTGCTCTGAGTCCAGAGATACCGTTACTGCTCAGCCACGGCTCCTGGATCAAAACTACGTCAGCTCCACCTTGCTCAGGGTGGAGCAAAAGATTGGCGGATGCCGCCTTTGAGTGTTGGAGATTAATTTGCAGAATATTCATTCTGCAGAATACTCTCCATTAGCGCTAGTTCCGCGCTATCACCTCCTACTTCGGCCCCATCGAAACGCCTCTCGAGACTATAGATGGACCCCCCGGCAGAGGAGCCGCCCCCAATACTCTGGCGGAGTCAGCAGCCTCCCTGCTTTCCTTCGGTGCTGTTGGAGGCAGAGGGCCATCAGCTTTGGCACCGGTCGGTAGGATCCTAAGGACCACCTTCTCGAATCCATAGCTTATGACCCCCTTGGTATCGCTAAGATCACCGAGGGACCCTGCATTTAGCAGTACCAGCGCTTGCCGATAGGATTCATCGGTCCTGTCCAGCCAGATAACCCTCCAGTCATGCACTGGGAGGGATGGGTTGCAGTACCGAAGTATTTCTTCGATCTCCGCTGGAGAGGTAAGCTCAGTAGGGAGCCATACCCGACCTCGCGGAGGAAGAGGAAGATCCGCTTTGTCCACGGCGACTAGCTCGGCTCCTTTCCAAACCTCCCCTAGAGAAACTGCCTCCTTGTACAAGGCCGCCGACCGGTCGTCGGCGCATATCGTGAGCTTATGTAGCCCATGGTGCCATCCGGCACTCTCACATCTGGATGGTGGCCCCGGATTTCACTTGACCACCCTCAGAAATACAGCAGACATGGCAGCCGCCACACGTTTCCAGTCTTCGTGGGTGATAGCGCCGTTCTCTCTGCTACGGTCCATAACCCCCAGTTCCACAGAGCCAGATAGATTAGCGATTTCACTAAACGTAGGAGCAGGTCCCATGCGTGGGTTTTTAATGGTAGAGGTTTCCCCCTCCCGAGACCTTTGCCGCTTCATAACCGCAGTCGCGGCTACCGAAGACTCCGCATCGCTGAGCACCTTTCTAACCCACTCGAGCGTTCGAGCATGCTGATCGGTGATTTGATCCGCACACTCATCGCCGTAGCGCTCTAGAATTTTAGTGGCCATGCGACGGCCCGAGTGCAACTTTCTCGCCACGGTCGCGCCGTTTAGTTCTTCCCTGAGGTACCCCATCCGAGGTCCTCGAAGCTCCGAAGACCCGCGTTCCGCCACAGATATCCCGTGAGATTTCGCACAGGAATTCCCGCCAATGGCAGATTTCCGCCGATTTTCCACGACCTAGCAGAAGGAGCTGGCTTCAACCCCCTGAGACGCCGGCCGTGCAGGCCCTACTCGAGCCCTTTACTAGAGAGGAATTCGCCTCTACAGGGTCAGAACTCCCACCCAGGATGGAGACAGCTTTGGATATCGGCTCCGACGACCCTCCGCTGCCCGAAGCTTTGTCATTGGCCAGCTCCGATTTCCCTATGGCGGTGGCCGTGCCCCCTCGCCTAGACTCCCATGGAGTCCCCTGAACGACTGTCCGTTAAGGATCCCCCAGAGGTGGAAGCGGTGGAACGAGACGGTTTCGTTTCGCCTGCCGTGGATGGTGGTGTAACCCCCCCAGATGATCCGGCCTTGGGGGTTGGTTTCGACTCGCCGCCACCGCTCGAAAGCATATGTTTTTCTGTTTTTTTGTTTGTTTGCATGTTGTTCATTATTCATATTCAGAGCCGCTATTCAATACCCGAGCATGTAGTCGCTTTAAATGGTCCCATAGCTACCTCTGAATAAGACTATGGCGAGAGTTGACACATACCCTTATGGGGGCATATGTTCAGAGCCGACCAGCGCAAAGACGGGAGTCATGTCAACCGCAACTACACCAACTTAACGGCACCGGGAATTGGAACGTACTCTGAGGCCTGCCAGGATTTTAACGGGACGGGGGCAGTTGCGGAATTAGCCCACCAGCAATTTCTGCTGAGTGTAACCTCAGCATACTCAGGTGATAGAATACCACAACCACCAGCTCAGGGATCAACAAATCCAGAAAGTTTACAAGGTCATAGTCAGAGGACGACGCCAAGGTCGTTACCGTCCAGGTTTAGAGGCCGTTGAGGCCGCAGGCCATTTGGCGCACCGCGCGGAGGCGACCTGCTCTACACCCCTGGAAAGTACGTGAGAAAATTTAAATTTTTTTTAATAAAATACAATTTCTAGAACAAAACGAACAACAACACAGCAGTTACAAGAGCTGGTTGCTTTAATGGAAAATAATGCAGACGTTGCTAGAGGAATGGAACTTTCGGTTACACAAAGCAAATTATGGCTACCGAACTTAACGCCATTGGTCCTCTAATGCGTAATGGACGCGAGTGGAATAAGGTAAAAATTGAGATACTAATTTGTGTGATCGTAGTTATTTATGTGTACTCTTTAGGTTTGGTTGGAAAAGTCTTCTTCTGTAATTTCTGTGCTTATGGAGGTACTGCAAATTTTGCTTTCTAAAATGCGCAGTACCTCCGGCAGGCGGCAATTAAATTTGTTTTCGATTTTGTCCAGCACATATGTACATAAATGCGGCCTTGCTCAGCCGAAAGTTCGCTATAAATCTATAAATACATGTATCTATGCATATAAAGGTTCATAAACTTTTCATGTTTCATTAAATAACCTATCTGCACAGGATACTTATACTGTGAACGGCAGCTGCATTGGAGTAATGTCTAATAAAACGTTGCTGACGAAGAATGTTAACTCGCGATTCCACATTATAACTATCCTCGAATTAAAGAACTACGTTATGAAACATTTTTGCTTTTTACATTTCAGTTTGTATACAAGTAAAGAATTTGAAGTATAAATGACAGCAACGTCAAATTAGGATGAACTAATTTAATTTGTTTTGAATGGCAACGACACATGTTCGGCGAAAAAGTTCATTCGCAACCCACAATGCAAATTTTAGATGTGTTCGCCAAACCGTTCGCTTCGCCAAATTTATTCGTTTCCCAAGTTGCAATACCAGCCTAAAATGATTTTGCTTTTGTTATCTTCGCTGTTCTCGTCGCTATGCCGGCCGTTATATTATGCGTACATACGCACATATGTACACATGTATATATGTATGTATGTACCCTGCAGGGGAAAACCCGAACTGGTGAATCAAATTCGTAGTTCAGTACTAGATATTTATCGCCAAAAACGAACCAGTCCGATAGTAAATAGATCCGCACCAGTACAAAAGCATATCGCTAGGTAAGAGTGAAAAGTCGCTAAGTCCACTTTTTCCATATCTGGCTAGCCTGGAACTAAACTGGTCTATGTAAAATGTTTTCAGAAATCGAGCTATGTACATTTTTGAACTTGAAAAAAAAATAATTTATCCGTGCAAAATTGGTCTATGTCTTATTTCTGCACCAAAGTGTCCAAAAGGTAAAAAAAATTCACGTCCTTTTGTCATTTCAAGAAATTCTAAAGTGGTCCAACTAGCATAGACTAACATTTACCAGTATGATCTTACAAACTTGTTGAAACTAAACTGGTCTATGTGCATTATGGTTACTAAAAATCGATTTATTTGAATCATATCTGGCAACACTGTAAATGTCATTGGCTGGCTGGCAACCAGAAAATATGTCTGGATTAAAACACGTCAGATTACCTTTCATTTGACACTGATATTGTCATATTTTTTATAATTTAATGGAATGTGAATCTTATCCTTTTCTTGTGGAAATAGGTTAGGCTATATTTCCGGTACTGGTAGAGGTATCGAAGCGAAACTTAGTTTCAAATGTGCCCCTTCTAAATTCGATTACTGTATTAAATTTTGAGAATAATCCGCCATGGTTCGCAGGAGATACGAATTTTTTCGTGCTAAGTTTGATCTCTGAACCACTGTGCGGCGGTGCAAAGGTTTCCCAAATGCGAAAAGCAAAATTTGTCAAGGGCGAATCTGTGATGCAGTTTAATGATGATTATTCTGAAACATATAAACCCGTCGATCTAAAGAAATCCAGCGTGAACCTACATGATTTCATAGAGTTCTTGCAGAAATTCACACCAGATCAGGGCAGCGACATACACGTTTTGAAATTCAAAAAAATGCAGGACATAAAAAAAATGTTGAAATTTGTACCACCGATTCATCACACAGAAAACAATCCAGAAGATTTTCTACCAGCCCGCCGTGGAGAAGACTAGATTACTGTTACTTTTAATGCAGAGGTGATCATTTACGAACACTTGTATGTTATTTTTTTAATAAAAGTACTTCCTTTCACATATTTTTTGTTATTTTATTCATATAATTTCCAATTTGTAGTTCAACCTTCCTTAAAAATTAAAAATTCTAAAGGGGTCTATGTAACAAGTTTTTTTGTTAAAAAAAATATTATATAAAAAACGTTTCTATAATCAGTTTTTTTTAATGCAGAATGTTAAGTTAACTATTAAGCTAACATAATAATGAACAATATTCACTTAACATACATCGACAATCGCACACTGCAGTAAAACGCGTTTCATCTGTTTTCTCAACTTTTGTATTTTGTTACATAGAGCAGTTTAGTTCAAGGCTAGCCATCTATACCTGAGTTGAAGAATTTATAACTGTTTCGGAACTGTAAAAAAGGGTACAGAACGAACTAGATATCATCTGTCGATGTGTAGCGCCAGCTGCTTGCCAGATACTTCCCTGTGGGGAAAACCCGAACTGGTGCATCAAATTTCTAGTTCAGTACTAGATATTTATCGCCAAAAATGAACCAGTCCCATAGTAACTAGATCCGCACCAGTACAAAAGCAGCGAAATGTGGTACTTTTACAAAACTATTTTATTTTGTTTTTTAAAACTACATATCGCCTAGCTAAGAGTGAAAAGTCGCTTAGTCCTCTTTTTCCATAGCTATATCTGAGGTGACGATTTTAGAACTGGTTCGGAACTGTAGAAAAAAGGGTACATAACGAACTAGTTATCATCTGTCGAATTTAGAACTAGTTCGGAACTATCCAAAAAGGGATGCAGCGGGGCACCAGTCCATCTTCTGTTTACTTTAAATATATTTGTTTGGCTGCTTTTCGTTCGAATACATTTTCGTTCTGCACTTCACAGATTCTTTTTCATAGTTAGGAAGCATAAAACAAAGTGTTTTACTATCAT
>JAPVRG010268384.1:0-14585 GCA_029783565.1 Rhagoletis cerasi
CAGTTTCTCTGAAATTTCTGTAAACCAAATAAGAAATTTATACATCGCTAGAAGCGGCAAAATGTCTTCTTTTCAATGGTACCTAAAGAGTAACCAAAAATAAAGTTATGGGCCAATATATGCCTTCACCCATGGAAAAGGAATTTTTGGCCCCTAACTCCAGATTTTGAGGGTGTGTTGGAAATTCTGAGTATGCAGTTTTTGTATACTTGACTAGACCTACAACTTGAGGTATGTCTATGTTATCTAACACTACATTACACAACACGAGGTCCGGTTTATCGAAACCATGGTGGGTCCGGATTATAAAGAAAATAATAGAATTTTTTAATTTTTTATCCGGATTAACGCAGTTTTTCTGTACTACTTTTGAAAAGAAGATATAATTTTGTAGGTTGAGACATTGTTTAAGGAAGAGAACTAAGAATGCGGGCGGCTCGAAAAAACTTTCTGAAGCGACAAATTGGAAATAAAAGGCTGAAAAAGAGTCTGAACTGAAAAAGTACGCCCAAAATCTTGAATTTTTTTTTATTTCGGATGAAAAGCTAGAACCCCCATATGCCACAGATGATCAAGGGGCATCTTCATCTTTAATAGATCAAATTTTTCATACTGAATGCTTTAACTATCTTATCTTTCGAAAGCGAGATTGCTACTCAGATTGACTTGTTCAAAATCAGAAAAATTTCCTCAAGCCAAAGCACACAAATTAAACTTCTTGTAATTAATATTTGAGTATTTTTATTATATGCAATAAAAATTAAATGTTCGTAAATTTCAACAATTTTTACAATGCATTGATTATCCTATAAGCAGAAGAAACCGAGGTGAAAAACATTATTATGAAAGGGCGTCTCGTTCTATTTACGCCCCGGGCGTCATTGCTTCTATGGCCGGCCCTGTGTATGTATTATGACTAAGTAAATGCCTTGATAGCTGCCACAGCCACAAAGAACATTTATATTTGTTGAGTTTCTTAGAAAATACCTAAGGAGTCATGAGTTGCAATACAATATGTGTAATTTGTATGTGAGGCACTCCGCGCCAAACCAGACTTGCTATATATAGTACCAATTGAGAGTGGCCTCCCTGATTTTTTTTTTTTTCAATTTTTTTTGTCCAGCCGTTTGCGTGATATCGATTTCTTAAAAAAAACGTTCTCTTCATTTTAAATCCCACAACTTCGCGAAAAGTTTCAAAACACTTTTAAAACGAAAAATCGAAAATTTTTTTTCTATAAAATTTTCATATTTTTAATATAAATATTGATTTTCAAAAAACGCGTACTGATGGATTTACTTTGAAAAATTTTTCTCATTCACTTTCAATTTATCCCGCAACTTTTAAGTCTAGTCCGATAATGGAATAACAATGGGACATACTTTTTCGAATTTTTTAAATTCTTAAAAATTTCAAGTTTTTCAATTAGATTTCTTAGAAAGATTTTGGGTATGCAGTTTTATAGCCCATTAAATTTTAGCATAATAAAGTGTAAGTTTGAAGCAGCTGGGACTAAACGTTGATTTTTGCTAATATTTTCTGTTGAAGGTATTGCTTTCATATAAAAAAATCGTGAACTTAAATAACTACTTTGTGTGGAAGGAAATGGGAAAAATAGCGGTTAGTCTCAACTACTTAAATATTGTTTTTTATTATACTGAAAATAAATGAGCTGCAAAACTGCACACTAGAAATCATTCTTATAAATCTATCTAAAAAGCATGAAATTTTAACGAATTTAAATTCCATAAGTGTTTTAAAGGGAAAAATTCCAAAATCCCCATCGGCTTTTCGCAAAGTTATGGGGATTTAAAATAAAGGGAATGTTTTTTGTTTCAAAAATCTGAGCGTTCTTATGATCTAATAGTGCCTGTCTTTAAACTTATGAACTCCACAAGACTGTTCTTCATCAATGCTATTAGAATTTGGAACTCTATACCTGCTACCATTAGGAGCAAAATCAACGGAAGCAACTTCAAAAATATTCTCTATAATTACTTCTCTAAAATTTGATGAACCATCTACATATATATTTTCAATAATATATCAATAAGTGTTCGTGAGCCATAGTGTGTGTATATGTTTTATGTATCCGTGTTATCTCTGTTTAATTTAATGTGTTATATGCGTTTATATTTATTTTATATTTGTATTTATTTTAGAATATTTTTCAATATATACATAAGTAGTATCTTTACTTTTCTTTTGTTCTACTATAAAAGATTGAATCTTATTGTAGTAATGACTGAACCGAAATAAATGAAATGAAAATGAAATGAAATATCGAAATCGGCTTGCAAAAAAAAAATGTAAAAAAAATTAGGGAGGCTGTACTGTAACATTATAAAGTATGAAAAAATGGGAGATGCAAAAGCCAAATTGTACCCGATGTGGCGTGGAGTGCCCCATATATACATATATATAAATCTGTGTTTTCATTCAAGTGTGTGTACTTACCTGAGGATTTCGTTGTGGACAAGCGTGATTAACTCTCCCACAACTCTTGACAGGATTTGTGCAATTAAAGAGGGTAACACATTTTGTTGCCATAAATACTTAATAAGCTCATATGAATATTATAACAGGTAGGAACGAGTATACGCTTATACAAAATTAATAAGAAGAAATGTTGAGAATCTTGAAAGTTAACAGAGCAGCACTCATTATTTAATATGGAAAGTAAAGGGTTGGTTTTAAATTGCACTGGATTTTCACAGCGAAACCAGATTAGTATTTATAACATTTAATTTTCAAAAAAAGCATGTTGTACAGTGAAATTAGGATCGAAAATTCTTAAACCGACGATTTTTGGTTAGTAAAACCTAATTTGTGGCACTCAGGGCATTATGGAATCACAGCCACCTAGATGAAAAGTATAGTCAGAATTTTTTTCTTCATTTAAAGACCTTAACTGAAATATGTCCCAACGTTGACATTTATACGTTCTAATCAAATCCGAGAATATAATTTTCTATCTCATCAAACACTTTTTTGGCAGAAGGTTAATGTCTCGTTTTTTTGGGCGAAACTTCTATTATTTTTATGAAACAATATGCACTTACTCTTTTTCCTCGATTCGCAGTAGATTTTCGGCAATAGAGTGATGGCCCATCTGAGTGGGAAAATAACCTTGGTCACCTTTTTTCAAGATGTCGGTGATTCCAAAACCCTCTGTTGACCGCAAATCATGTTCTTCATTTCATGCGACTACCCCTACAGTATTCAAAAGGAATTGAGCAACATGCAAAAAATTGTCAGTCTTTCCTAATTTGACTATTTAGGAACCAGGGTATTAACGCTCACTGGAATGTTTTCTTTTTATTGAAAGGTCCAAAGTATATTTTAATGTGAAAGAATTTTTTCAAACCCGTTATAAATTAGTTCATCGATAACTTGTAAATTTTTTTATCAAAACAAAAAAATCTAAGCCTTCGCGGTATGAACTTTGAGTAAAATTCCGTCCTTAAAGACCAACTTCAAGTGACTGCAACTAATGCCAAATAGTGTTAACGAAAAATCCAAAGCCCGCGCAACATATGAACATATGTATATATAAGTGTACTAAAAACGATGTGCAAAGGCAAAGAATTAAGCACAAAACAGTAATAAGTAAAAGTAATGCGCAACAACAATTAAAGTAACGCGAGAAGGCAAACAGCGGCAGGAAGTCGAGTAAAGCCAAACAATTAAAGCAACAGCAACTAAAAGGGGCGACAACAGCGTTGATGAGCACATCCAGTGAAACTAGCAAGGCGCTGACGACAACAGTGTTGATGATAATGGTGAAACTGTTAATTGTGGTGATGGCTGCTGCTGCGGTGATGATGGTGGACGCGCCATTTTTGTTGGCACCAATTTTATGACACAAAACAACACGACACGAAACAACACCGAAGGCGCAGAGCGAGGCAGCAAGTGAGACTAATGCAAGTCTGAAGTTTCTTACGTGCAAATGTATGTATGTATGTATATGAATATGTGAGCAAGACATCAACCGCTCAAAAGCATTAAACAATATGCACACCCACTCTTAGTCACACACACACAGGCACATATGTATGTATGCACGTTAATGACTCAGTATCCCACTACATCACCTTCGCCGCCTTCGAAACAACTAAAGTAACTAAGGTCGAGCAGCTGGTGACTACAACAAAATGTGATGCTGTGACTGGCGGCTGGAGTCCCGAGGCTAAAGATGTCAATGTGTATTAGTGTGAGAGCGTGCGTGTGGAGGAGCACATAACCGCACCGCAGGTGGCCACTGTGGCATTCCATGGCAAGTTTAATGCTCACCTAATCCCCACTGTAAACATCATTAGCCAATATTATATGCATTAAATTTAATGATAAAACGGTGAGCTCAACAGCGGCGTCCCAGAAATGTGTCCGAGTGGGAATGAAGGAATGCAGAACGGCAAGCAAAGGAGAGCAGGCTGGGCGCAGAAGGCTTCTAGCAGCCCTGAGCTGAAAGCAAGCAATGCGTAGGCGTGATGCGATCTGGGCGAAAAAGGTAGTCGCGACGTTGGTCATACACCCATACGCCTAGGCACACAAAAGGGTCGCACTTAAAGTGAAAACCAGTGCAGTGTGTGGGAAAGCAAATTGAGGCAAGCGGGAAAAATACTGGAGCATGTAGATTAAATTGTGACCACGTTTGGGACAGCAAACAAACTAAAATTTAAAGGCTATTTGTTGTACTTTTGTTTTGTTTTTTATATTTATCTTTGTGTGTATATACTGTCCGTGGCATATGCGGTTGTGTGTCATACTTCCCAAGATCATTGACAATGCAATTTGAACGGTGGAGAAAAGTTTAAATGAATGGCATAAGGGTGTGCGCATTGGATTCACTTCGAGCTGGATACTCGGCAGAAATTTGGTTTGCATTAAAAAACAGTTTTTTAACAAGCTTTTATTAAGTTTCACCTGTCTCTAATCAAATCTTGCAATCAATTTTTAAAAAACTTCCCGATGAGCTAGAGAATTATAACTTTAATTTTAGTCAGATAGGTGACGCAGGAGTCGAGTTTTTGGAAAACCCGTATTTATGGTCCGATTTGGGTCATATGAACTCATATTACTTACATGAAAAGGAATAAATCCACATAAGTTTAGTCATTAGGTGGTGCGCAAGTGGATATAGTTCAACCTTTGATTTGGTTTTTTATTAACAACCTATAAAAGCGTGTCTTAAAATTTTTTTTAAATTACTTGTTTTACTTTTCTTTGAAATATATAAATTTACTTAATTAAAATGTGCGGTTGGCAAAAATCTATAACTTGTGTGCGCAAAACTTTAGTTTAAAAAAGTAGCTCAAAGGAGGCTTTAAGACTTTGTTAGATTCGAAGGTTAGGAGGAACTGGTAAAATAAAGTGAAGACAAATTTGTCGTTCTTAAAAAACTCAAAGCAGTTTTTCTAAATTTTTTAACGGACTTCAGGACATTGAATATGGCGGTGATTGTGGCTAACACTTCAATGAGTAATGTGCGGTTATGGGCGATAAGTGTTTCCTTCTGTAGGTCATCCTTGTTAGTTTGAGGCGATGCTCAGTCAGGATAGATAATATTTGTGGTAGTACAGATTTCACTTTAATCTTAGTGACTCCAAACAAAAGTATAAAAGGGATATGCGCTGACAAAAAGTATAAAAGGGATATGGCTTCTATAGTTCAACACACAGCGCCACGCTTTCAATCCCCGCTAAGTTCTCAAAGCTAGACACAGAAACAAATAGTTTGGGGAATGTATGATCATCTTGATGAACTGCCAAACTTATGCTTCGCTCATACAACAAAACTATGACTTACAACAAAAATCAAAACATGCCTAATATGCGACGACTGTTAAGAATACTCTGGAGTATTTCCTGTCTCGCTGTCCAGCACTTTGCAGATCGAAAATGAAATGGCTTGGCATATTTTACCTCGTTGAGAGATATCGAAGGCCGGAAGATCAACAATCTATTAAACATGAATTTCATTGCAACAGTCGCTCGGTGGGAACAAAATCACACGATAATTATTATTTTTTCGCAGATTACTAATAGACTGTAACGCCTTTAGCCACGATGAGCGCAAAAACTGTAGGCCTTCACTTAAAAATTTAAGTGTAAAGAGTAGGCAGCTTTTTGAACAGAAAGTGAATTTGTTTCCACTGCAAATTGGTTCGGCATGTCCGGGGAAACACACATAATTTATAATGCTCAGCAAGAAATACTCGCTCGGCTGCAACTTAGTGAACACCCGAACAAAGTCGCTTCCTTGGTACGTCAGAAGGCATCTCTACCTAAATCGCACGACCACTGAACCCGGCGATGTACAGACAGACAGTCGTTAGTTGATCTTAATTGAAAAAAGTATTGGCACAGCGAATTTTTGCACAATATATGCTACAATTTTTATTCTAGTATTTTTCCGGTAATTTTTTATAAAAATATGGTTTATTCTACAACAGAAAACATAAAAAGAAAATCTTTAAACTTTGTGCAAAACTCAGGAAAATTCAAAATATTTGCGTCCAAATTTGCAACTTTCTAATCAGATTTTTTTTTTAATATTCTAGGTTACAGTTTTGTAGCCCATTAAATTTTATTATAAATAAGTGCAAGCTTGAAGTCGCTAGAAAATCGCATTGATTTTTGGCAATTTTTTATCGCGTAGTTTCTTTCATACAAAGTATGTTCGAGAATTTTTTTTTGTATGGAAGAAAGTCCGCGAAAAAAATTCCAAAAATTAACGCGATTTTCTAGCAACTTCAAACTTTTACTTTAAAATTTAATGGGCTACAAAACTGTATACCTAGAATTTTTTTAAATAAAATATTAGAATACAAATTGTTGCATGTATTGTGCAAAATTTGCTGTGTCAATACTTTTTTCCGGCAGTGTACTTAGGTATCCTTAAACTTCTGAGTTTTAATAGCAAAATTATATTTTTCCAACCATCAGTTTTGTTTCAAATCTGTGCAAGAATGCCAACCAACTTAAGTTGTTTCAAACTTTCGGAATCCAAAAATTTGCAATCGAAATCCAGTAAAATCCGTTAATATTTCCCCAATCTGCACTTAAACATTAAAACAATCATATGTAAATATATAAAAGCACAAATTAATGCGACTAACGCAAAGTTATTTAAGAACGCATTTTGGAATATGTAAATCCTTTCGCATCAGCACACACATAGCGGCGCATATACATGTGAACACATATGAATAAGGACTAGTTTTCTAGCTGCCGGCTATCATTAAGCTTGAGATTGACCAAAAGTGCTATTCACAGCTCAGCTGCTATTGTTTTACGCTTAGCAATTCAAGCACCCATACATACAGACATACAATGCCATAAATATTCAGGCATAAGCACACATTTAAGCCACATACATAGATACTTGTGCATGTGTTAATAATGCCAACTCATCACCCACACTCTACAAACGACGGGTACAATGCAAGTGCTTTTATGACTGACCCGCAGCGTTGCTCGTCCAAACCAACATCAGCGCAAAAACATTCATAACCAACAACTTGGCTTGACTGCGCTGGGCTTTACTTGCCTCTTGGCTTGCTGTCCTCTCATTACTTATAAATGAACAAAGTTTTAAATTGTTTTGCAGAAACAAATTTATTATCAGTTTAAATGAATTTTTGAGTAAGTCAGTTGTATGTGGGTAAACGCTGGCAGTAGTACAAGAAGAAGAAGATGTGGCCTAGTAAGTAGAGCAAGGAGCGGAACTGTAATGAAAAAGCAACTGAATTGTTTGCAGTGAATGCAGTAAATGTACAATGGATGCACAAGATACGAGTGCTATAATGCCTACAATGTTGGGCAAGCAAAGCGTTTTGTGGACAAGTAAATGGGCACAATGGTAGACTTGCAGGTGAAGAAGGGTAGAAAAAGGGTTGAAGTAAGGACAGTTTGTGATATAAGACAGCCCTTGCGCTATTTGCTATTAACTTGTTTTATGGAGCTAGCTTGCCATTTACTCTACACATTTTACGCACTGAAATCTGTATGTTCAAGAATTATAAACTAGCCACCAAATATTGTAGCAATTTGTGCACAGAGATTTAAATATTAGATGAATTGATGTCTTAAACAAATGAGCGTAGAGCCGTCTTTGCTGGCAAAGGGTGACTTTTAGGCCGAAGCGGGTGTCTGTGTATGCGTAGTTTTATGATTCGATTAAATTAAATTCATAAATGCAGCTGTGTGAAAATTTTGTAAATGAAATTAATAACTCGCTTAGCATAAGATCTGATATCATGGAGCAAAGACAAAGGATGGAAAATATGAATTAAAACGAGACTGCTTTACAATAAATACATACGTGCACATTTTTGATGAATATTTGTGTAATCAAGTGGAATTTATTGATCTTTTTAAATACTTAAGTAACGTTTATACTTACTTATTTATTATACTTTACTTGGCTTGTATGGAATAATTGTAAATGAAGAACCTATTTTGCCGAAGTCGGACTATACGAGTTTTGAACAGTTATAACGTATCACTGGGGGACTGCAGTCTGTCTGTCCGTGTACACGATCGCTCGAATAAAATCTGAGATATTTCAACAAAATTTATTTATTTATTTATTTTATTTATTTATTTGTAATTTTAGTCAATGAATACAAAACTTATTCTTACAGACTATTAAAAATTAATATAAATTAGAAAAATAGCAAATTCAAAAAGTCTTTTCTACAGACAGAAAAATCAGTAATTTTACAGCTTTCAATGCAATTGAGATCTGTTAAAGGTCATTGTAATAGCAGAAATTAATATTTACATATTTAGTTATAAGTCTAAGAACTGGAGTTCATTACAGACTATGACAGCTGCATACATTGAAATGAAATTAATAAATCATTTAAAAAGCATGTGCTTCGTAGATTTCTACTCCGAACATTAAATTTGGTATGTAGGTTGTCCTTTATACAAGATTGGTTGGTATTGAAAATGGACGAAATCGGACAGTAACCACGCCCACCTCTTATATAACGGTATTTTGGAAAAATTCAAAAACTACGATATTTCCGTAAATACTGGATGCGATTTGATGAAAATTAGTATGTGAAGTATAGTTTCCGCATAAAATAAGAAAGTTATAAAATTTTTAATTATTATTATTTTATTATTATTTTTTACTTATGATCAAATGCTGTATCCCAGTAGCCCCTCCACCAATTCCCACCAAACTCGGTACGAACCTTGCATAGAGTCTAACTAAGAAATCTGTCGAGCACTTTTGAAATCGCGGAATAACCACGCCGATCTCCAATATAACGGTACTTTGGTAAAATTCAAAAACTACGATATTTCGGCATAAAATTAGGCAACTATAATTTTTTTTGGAAAATGGGCTTGGAACCGCCCACTTATGACGACTTATAAATTTCTACCAAACATAGTTCAATTATTTCATTAACTGAGAATATTATCGAAAAGACTTCAAATCGGGCAAAACACCCCTGCTTATCAGAAAGGTGAAAAAGATAATTAATATATGCGCGGGGTATATAAACATCAGTTATACTTCTTTAGTTGTTTTTGCATTGTTTCTATTCAAGCTCCGTAAAAGTGCCAGGTTACGTTAAAAGCTTTCACATAGGGGCCCATAATAAAAACAGCAATAAGTTCCTTAGATGGTAGAGAAATGGCTTTCGGTTTTGATGTCATACTAAATAAACTTTCACCTGATATCAATGCGCTGGGCTTCTACTAAGTATATCAGACCATACAATATTTCCAAGCCGCAGTGCAAGGATTTTTTTGAACACCTCAATTGGGGCTATTAAGGAGAACGAAAAAGATTTGAAATACTTACGATCCACATAAAACCAGGGCCGATACTCGCCTGTTGGTGTGTTTGCATACCGCATACGTCATACATTTCAATAGTCCCTGCCGCATCTGCAAGGAGCCGGCCTCGCTTACTGCTTACAAAAGTGAGGTTAAATACACGTAGCCAACTATTCTTGAAGAATATTTTACAGCGCAGCCGCCTCTTCCTGTATAAGTAGCTGCAGGCTTGCACGAGCGAAATTGCAAAATTGCCAAATAAATAGTCATATACCGGCCTACATAATCTGCATGGCATCGTTATGCGCTTCTCGATGATTTTTCGGTTGTAATAACCTTTAGTTTTTTGCGAAGAAAGATAAGCGATAATACATAATTTTATATTTACAACTTTTCGAGCCCGAGAATTACGGTTTGTTAAGCTAACTCGATTATTACTAAACTTTTTGCTAAATCAACGAGTGGCTTTTCGACCAGATCAAATAAATCAAAAGATTATTAAATTTTGCAATCCATTCAAAAATAAACATATAACAATAGTAATAAGAAAAACACATATAACTAACCATATGCATTATACTTTTCAGTTCACTAATTTCTTTGACTTAAAATTAGAATCCATTTTTATAAGTAATTTAATCGATATTTTTATATTTTTTCCAGAAATGGGGACCTGGCGACGCTACGGTAAGTAATGCACCACTGAGTGAACTTTTTTAAAATATCATGTACCAGAAAACAACTGAAAACATTTAATCCAAGCAAAACGGAACTTCTTAACCTACTCTAACTGGAACAGCTGCAACTTAAAGTGTCACAAGCGCGTGATTATAATTTTAATCTCCGACTCACAACGTCGACTTCGCAATGCACTGTTTACTTTTATACACTTTTATTACATACCTACAATTTTCATAGCAAATATTTAATTTGTCACGCTGAGTACACACAAGTTGTTGCCTATATTTAGGCGCTCGAGCAAATTGCGTAAAAGTAGCTGACGGTACATATTTAAATTATGCTTTCCCCGTACTTATGCAGGCAAATGAATGTTTGCGCACGAAAATACCGTAGCGATGAGTCGTGTTTAAGCTTTGCACAGGGCTGCCAAGTTGACCCAAGACGCGCAAAAATGCTTATGAGCTACTAAACGCTTACAGATAGATGTACGTATGGACATATAACAGTAAAAAGTTAAGACACGAATGCAATTTTTTTGTAACTAAAGGCTCATAAAATTGTCTGTTAATTTTTCTTCGCTTTTTTTTTTATTGCTAAAACGTATGCTCAGCTACTAAAAGTAGGTTTCTAGGGCAAGAACTGTATAAGAAAGGTGGAAAGCTATGCAAATATTAAGTGCAATTACCTAGAAGTATGAGAAGATGAAAGCAAGCAAAAAAAAATGCGACAAAGACACAACAAAACTTGATTTCACCTTTGTGAAATGCATACTTTTGCAAAGGTTTTTATGATAACTTGGCTAAACGGCAAATATTGCAAGGATGTACGATTAACAAAACGCGCTCCCACAACAACAATGGGGACAGACAACAATTACTGTTGATGCTGTGTCAACACGCTACTTACCTCCACCGCTCCTCTGCTCACTGGCACACATACACGCAGCCATATACAGCTATTCGCACAATGCAAATAAGTCCTTACTTCTTGTACAATAAGTACATATACATATATATGCACATATATACATATGTTTATATTGTACGTACCGACATGATTATTTTGTTTTTGCTTTCATTCACCTGTTCCTTTCAAAATTGCAAAAGGGTCTCAGTCATGCACACAGTTTCACGAAAAAAGCATAAATAAGTTTGTTTGTCTCTCTGCTCAAATGAAAGTGGCATTTGTATGAAAAAGCGCACAAAAGCGTAGCTGCCATGAAAAGCACATCAGGCCAAGGCAGCCAGTTCCTTTGGATGCCATCACATGCATGGCGTTGCTACACACACATACGAACAACACACTCATATAAATCGGTGCTGCAGGATTGTAGGTACTATATAGAAGCTACATACCTACATATATGTTTCAGTTTGTGGCAAGCATGTGATTTGCTAACAAGCGCCGAAGTGAGAGAGAAATTAATGAATGTGAATGCATCAGGCGCTGGAAGGTGGGTCAAGGAACGCCCGGATATGTGTGAGTGCACTATAAAATTAAATAAGTAAACATATGAACATGGGTAAATATCTATTTACATAAAAAGGTTGCATAAAAATTTTAAAATTTTTGGCGAGAATTATTATTTTGCTTTAATTTACAGTTAATGCTAGAATTACTCCTTTTTTCAAGAAGTATCATCCAATGATGGCTTTAGCCAATCACATGCGGATTTTTCGAACAAAAAATGGTTGGTTAAGTATTTCATAACTTATATCAATCATAATTATTTTCATCCATTTTTTATATGTAATTACAAGTGCAGTAACAGCATTCAATGAACATCTCAGCATTAGTTCTGAGAGTCCAGTTTGAAATATTCTGGGATAGCTCTTCTTTTTCTTCTAAAGCTTCTTATTCTACCAACAATTAGGAGTGCGACTAAGTGAGGAACGATGCGTATAGGGCTTATGCAAACTGGGCACGAAGGGCAGTCGTAATTTAGCTCCCGCTTCATTATTACCTTTCTTGAATCGAAACCTGGATAGCGCAGCCAACAAGTTCTCCGAAAAACATAGCCATTTTGTTTATCTTAAATTTCGCATTGACGCAAAGCATACATATCCATATATAGCTCCTTCACCAAGTTGCAGTTTAATATACTTTCGGGCTGCCAGTTCAAAAGTAAGAAAGGGTCACCAAATTGGATTTGGCGTTCAAGCTCAAAATGTTAGGTCAATAAGACAAGATACGCTCGAAGACCTGATTCCCTTTGCTATGTGTTACAAGTTCGAATCAAAATTTCGGTTGTCGCTGTATTCCAAGGACACAAAATAACCATTAAGTACCAAGATTTTTATTCAGAAACTGAAAATACAAAAATTTTTATTTTTAGGTCGTTGTAAAATCTAATTTTCAAATTTTTTATTACTCCGATTTAAAAATTATCGTTAAATTTGGATTTTTATTTTTTCGGTAAAATTTCATAGTTATTATGTAATTCTTAATTTCTCGATCAAAAGTAATTGTTATTTTTAATTATTATTTTTTCGACAATTTTTAACCGCTAGAATGAAGACTGCGTTTTTATGACCGATTTAAATCTTACAAACTAAATAAGTGAGGAAAAATTGGAAATCATGTTTAAAAATTCTTTACAGGTCGTAATTTTCAGCCGATTTAATTACTTTTTTCTCATGAAAGCTGATGAGATTTAGAAGAGATTCGTCGAGCCCAATTTTTTAATTTTTAGTGCAATTTGCAATGAAAATGTGAAAATGTTGCATAATAAAAACTAATTGGAAACAATTATAGGGTTCCTCCTAAAATGTTGTGAAAAGTGTGCTCGATGTGTTTTTCATATGGAATGCCTAACACCGTAACCAAAAAAAAAAAAATATTAAAAATCAATGCGAATTCTCAGTTACTTGAAATATACACCCTATTGTACTAAAATTGAATGGGCTATAAAACTGCATAAAATATTTTTTTTTCAATTTTGGTGAAATTTTTTTTCTTGTGCTATTTTTTTTTTACTAGTTTTTACAATGTAACATTCATTAACCGGAACAGGAGAACCGATTTTCTGCAAAATTTCTACTTTTTCTGCACTTTGCACTAAAAAATTTAATATAAACAAATACAATTTCAATAATCGGCTTTCATTTAAAGACAAAATTATTTAAATCGGATGAAAATTACGACCTGCGCTGGTGCTGAAGGACCCGGTTTTTGACCCAGAGTAGCCGTGGCGTAAGAAGTCAGCTTCGACGATACCATATTTTTGAGCCCCTGGCTTCGTTTCAGCAACGCATCGTCGACGCCGTCGCGTTTCGAGAAAACAGTTGGACTGGCAGTAAGAGGCAAAGCCACTAGACTTTTTCCCTTGCCTCCTACTAGCGAATTTTAGTGCTCCTGCATCCCGCAAGTGCCCACTGTACACTTCGGAGTTGCTGCACAGCAGGAGAATCGCCGGGCAAAAGGATTTCTTATGCAGTATTTTGACGCCTCATTTTGCCTGCTTTCCTTCCTTTTCTTAGAAAATGAGATGCCATCATCGAGCAGATAACTCTCCCGAGCTTTGCTCTTTATTAGCGGATTTTCCAGTTCGATTATGAAGAAGAGTGATGAAGCATAACTGCCTCCTTCCTTCCAGGATGCGCTTCCTCGCGCAAACACTAGAGGCGGATGTGATATGTGGACCATTGAGAATCTTCTATCTTGACGCAAGTGTGGGTTCCACCTGGAGCATTGCCTTTATGTTCAGCCGTCCCATAGTTATGCAGTTTAACTCGCTTTCCACTGTTTAGCCCCACTGTAAATGCTTACTTTATTTTTTTAAAACCTAGGAGAAATCTCTGTTTTAAAAAACGTCAGTATTTATCGTGTATGTCCGCTAAACATATTTAAATACTCTTTATTTTAATTCAAAGCCTTTAGCAAAAAAAATTTATTTGTTTATTTTTTATTTGTTTTCGTTTGACCAGATGTTTCTTCAGTTTATTCACCAGCAGTTTTTCTGAAATTTTTTGTTTTAATTTATGTTCTAAAGGTGTCCAAAATAGCTTGTAAAAATTGAAAACATTCATTAATCATTCCTGTTGTCGCGACAAAGGCGCTCAGTGCAGAGTTTTCTCCTTTTTGTCGTTCATCGTTCGTATA
>JAPVRG010268431.1:3750-14448 GCA_029783565.1 Rhagoletis cerasi
ATAAACTACTTTATTTTCAATGATAACTAATTGAAATTCTCACTATTTTACCTGCAACGAACTCATTTATTTAACATGGCGATGTCCTAGGAACCAGTCAATTGCCTTTTCCTGCATATATTTTCAATTACTTTAAAATGTATTTGGTTTGAAGGACTTTAAAAATGAATATTTGAATACGCCTTCGTTCTGCACTTCACAGATGCTTTTTCATAGTTCGGAGACGCCAAAGAAAAATTCTTATTATCATTTTAGCATTTTGCCTCTGACGGCATTCGAACCCGTACCTTCTGGAAGCCAACAAATAACAGCAAGCACCTCTGCACACTCAGCCAGTCTGGCTGACATGTAAATATGCTGTCAAATGTTCGCTTTGAATTACAATGAGCATGTCAATAGTCCGACTCTGCATATGATTTAAACTACTTTCAAACGCATTTAGCTTAAAGAACTTCGAAAGTAGTTAGTTTCCAACTACTTTCTCAATTGATGGTTCACTGGGTAAAAAAATTGCATTTGTTCCAAAGTAATTTTTCAATTAGTTGTTTTAAAATAAAAATCACTTCTTTCCGGCAGGGTACCTATGTGCATACATCGTTTATTCTCATGATATCGAAAATAATAGCAATGCGCTATGGACATAAGCACTTACATAAATACATATGTACATACGTAAGTTTGTATGTATGAGACAACACCTCACTGTTCCACTGTCTCACTGTCAACGCAATAAATTTTCGTGTACGTTGACGTACACTTTTAAGCCGCTTAAGTGGTTATGACTCTTTATAATTTTTGTTATGCTTTAAGTACTTTTATTATACTCCTTCTTGACGGCATCAAATAAGAAATCAAAATGTATTAAAGTTACTTTTCAATTATTATTTATTGTTGATACTTAATTTTCTTTTTATTTTTTTATTAGCCACTGCATGAGTAGCATTACAAATTATCAATAACAAGAGACTAATGGATCGGCCGATACAACAGCAAAAGCTAAAGCTAAAAATCCTCGACAATCAATGGTTGGTTGAATGCCTAGCAAATTGACAAGCTCGTGTTGCAATATCTAAATTGGCTGACTGTCTGGCTCTTTGACGATGAGCTGCTTAAGAGTTTTAGGAAAATTTGCTGTGCATGACAGTGCTTCTCAAAAAAAAAAAAGAAAATAAATATAAAAAAAATCAACAAAATAAAAATCTTAGCGCTTATGCGCTCTTTTGTCGTTTGATTGGTTGTAAACATATCACATTACATATGCCCATCCAGGTGTGAGGCTTTTGTGCGGAATCGTATACACGCATGCGTTATGTATGCAAAGCGTTATGCGGTTTTCTAGAAAATCCAAAGTTTATGACTCAATAAAATTTTTCTATGTAAATTTTTATGAAAAGGTTTGCATCGTAAATAGAATGTTGGTAAGTGAAACTGCATTTGTATATACTTATGTATGTATGTACAAATGTTGGCTAGGAGCTTATCTATGTATATACTGGATGTCCAATAAGTACCACGACAAAATTAAGGAGAAGGTAGGTTGAAATATTGATATTTTTTCTATTAAAAAGGTTCACTGCTTTTTGAAATATTGATATTTTCTTGAAATATTAATATTTTTTTTATTAAAAAATGTCGGCCCTTTTTACCTGTTTTCCTAAATTTATTATGGCTCCTTAATATATTTTATCTGCATTGTATTTGAATATGGTAAAGCAACTATCTGGAAGTATTTTTTAGAAAAAATTAAAAAAGTCTAGCCTTATTTGTATGTGCATGCAGTTAAAAAAAGCAGGTGAAAATTTCCGATTTTTTATTAAAAATATATCAATATTTCAAAACCGTGACACTTTATAGGGGTAATTTTTTTTATCTGAGAGCTCACCCCCCAAACTACCATCTCTTTAAGTTTGTCGTGGTATTTATTGGACTTCCTGTATATGCAAGACCTAAATAAATTATTATTATTAAAAGAACTATACAAACAAATTTAAATAGTTCTACCTCTGTCAATACGTTTTTTTTTTTTTTGATGTTATAGAGGATGGAGCATCGACCAATATGTGCCGATTTCTACACCAACGGTACCTTGACGTGTAAGAAGGTATGCCAGCCTTTGATTTTGCAATATGATAATATATCCAAAAACATACTACCTCGGTTGACTGAGAACTCAATTGGTGATATTCAAATTATATTAAAATTAGATGAACCAAAGCTCAGAGTTTAACGCAATAGAAAATTCATAGTGCACTTAAAAAAAGAAAACCTCAGCAAGACAAACTAATTTGCACCTTTAGTGCGTTTGACAAAACAAATGCCTTGGAATAATTTCCAAATTTACATTTATACTCTTTATAACAACTGAATTTACATAAATGTTAATTAAAATTCTTCCTTTCGACTTACATGATTGAGGCGCGCTGCAATCTTGGCATGCTCCTCCTGATAAGCTTTGCGTGCCTTACGTTTATCCTGTGATAAATGTGTCAGCTTTTCGCAGACGACTTCGAGTAGTTCTGCATTGCTTTTGAATTGTTTTGCTTGATGATCCAATTCATCCATGTAGGAGCGCCAGGCTTTCGTTATGAGGCTGCCTATAAGATGAAAATAAATTTACCTTTTGTTTAGCTTGGAATAGCAATTTGGAGTCAAGCGGTGGTGTGATAAAGTATGTATATACATTAGGGTGGTCCAACAATTTTTTTCCAGCCACCCCCCAGAACTGAAGGATATCGAAAATATGGATACCCGTTTTTTTATTTTTAAATCGGTTAACATTTACCCGTGCCGCCGCGCAGTGGGATTTCGGCGGAAAAAATTATGTTGGTGAAGGTAACATTTTGTTGTTTTTTGTATTTGTTACTAATACTACACCCCTTGGGTGACTCGGTTTTACAAGATTTGGCAGCAAATATAATTTCAAGTTTGAAAACTAGGCCAGTAAAGTCATGGGTCTGAATACCTACATAAAAAATTTTAAAATACATACATACTTGTTTCAAGTGACAGAACTCTGAAACGAACATCAGCTTAACAGAACATTTATTGTTTATCATAAAAGGCATATGTCTAATTATTTAAAATGTCATTACATGACTTGATTTTCCGTCCAGTATACATAAATAGTTAATTCAAAGAAATTAGGATTTTTTCCCGCGCATTTCTTAATTCAATGGACTACATGTTTTTTTCTGCTCCGACCGGTTTGTTTTGATATAGCACTAATTACTTCTATACTAGTTAGGATTAATATGTAATCTATTCCAGCTGCAATTATCTGCAATTCTTTTTGTAAAGAGTGATTTAACTAACGAACCCATTTTTATTCGAAAGCAGTGCAAGCATTAGAATTCATAAATAATGAACGTAATTAACTTTTAAACGACGAAGTATAAAAGGGTAAGTTATTATTTTTTACTACATATTTTATTATCTGTTTCAGAAAGTAAGACCGAATTTAGCAATTTTGGCAAATTTCAACATTCCTAATTCAGAGTTAGCTGAAACCGCAATTGCAAGTTTATCGAAAACCTTAAAAATAAATATCCAAACCTTACAGAAAGAGGTCTTGAGAAAATTTTTGCTGGAAAAAGTAAATATTGTTTGCCTACTTTTAATAGAAAGTGGCATGCTGCATCGGGAGTGAAAAAATATTTTTTTTTTCCAAGAACGAGGACTGGTTAAATGGTTAAACATGATTGAAAATAGTTAAAGTGTACTTTATTTGACGCATTTTGCCTAATAATACATTTTTCCAGGTTTTAACCTTACAGGATAAGCAGTTTTACCCACCGTGAGGCACCATTTTTATATGCATACATTTCTGCTTTCCATTTTTTTTATAACTTAGCTTACACAAGTTTGTATAATACGAGGAATTTTCTTTACCTTTTAATAGCTTTTTTAAGTTTTTTGAGATTAGGCTTGTATGGGAGGAGTGCGTAAAAATAAACCGATTACAGTCATTTTACGGGTGTTTGCTTATATCATCATTATTAATATATGGCCAAAAATTCGGAGTCGTGAATTCATCGCTGCGCTCTTAATTGCATCTTTAAGCGTTTTTAAGGCTAGGTTTGTATGGGAGGTATGTGTTAAAGTGAATCGATTTTGATAATTTTTTGTATGTTTACTCTTTCCATTATTTTGAATATATGGACGAAATTTCGGAGCCCTTCATTCATCGGTGCCTTTTGAATGGCATTTTTAAGGCGTTTTTGAGGTTAGGTTTCTATGGGAGGTATGCTTTAAAATAAACCGATCTCACCCATTTTTCGTTTTTTTCTTGATGTATGTCCTTAGAGGTTACATACGAAAAATTAAAGCCCTACGCCTATTCCTTCTAATTTTCTCCAAACAATTTATGGGGCTAAACCACTGTGCGCCGGGGCTTTGAAGTTTTCCATATATTTTATATGGAGAAAATAAATTTTTTCATAGAATTTCTATAAACTCGTTAAAAGCAGCGAACGAAAATAAACCGTACAAAACAATACCCAATTGCTTATCGACTATCATATCATTTATTGTTTTGTATAGTTTTGTACAGATGATGACGTTTTTTCTGTTTTTTATCGAACTTTTGAAGTAGTAAACGAAACGAAATAGTAACGTACAATAAAGTTTATTTTCATGCACTGGTTAAACGTAAATATTTTTTGATCGATTAAAAATATTATCCTTCAGAAATCTTCAAGCAATAAAATATGATGCATATTTAACTTTAAAATTTTACTAACTACTTTTTCATAACCGATAATCTTATCTCTTATTTACAAAAATTAGTTAATTCATGTGTTTGTAACCTCATCACGCACGTTTTGAAAAAAAAGTAAGTAAAATTTTCGAGTTAAATTTGCATTGTAGGAAGATTTCTGAAGGGAAATATTTTTATGGTATCAAAAAAAAATTATTTTTACAGATTTTATAGCAACTTTACGAAAAAATGTATTTTTTCCACATATGGAAAGTTTCAAAGCCCCGGCGGCCCGGTTAAACATTCGCTGATTTGAAAATAGAAAAATACGGTTCTCCTTATTTTCCATTTTCTATAATTCTGGGGGTGGCAGGAAGAAGATTCCAAAAAGTTGATTTTCCTGTGTATTTTTGGACCACCCTAATGTACATACATATATCTGTATGTATGTTTTAGGCATAAAAAAAATAATAAAATAATAGAAAAGTAAACTTGTGTATAGATAAAGTAACAGCGCCACCTATGAGGCAGTTCTAATGGATGACTTAAATCTGTTACGCATTCTTCGTTGTAATGAATCGTTTTTTGTGGGTGTTGCTAAAACTTTCTATGGGATGAATGCCCCTTTGAGGAGACCGTCATCTCAATTTAATGCTTATTCTTCTTCCTTAGAACTTGATTTCTCTTATTGTTCGGGTACTTTTAAGAATCTACTCATAAGACATTTGTCATAATTTTTCCCTTATTCTTAGTTATTATATGCATAAATAGTATGTGTACTCATCATATAGTCTGTAAGCATTTTGTTTGTTGATTAAATGAAATGAAATGAAATGAAATGAAACACAAATCACTTTTGTGATGCTCAACCTAGCCTAAGCTAATCTAGCCTACCCTAACCTTTTACCAAACAAGCTTATCTCGCCCTCAATCAAATCATCATCGGAACAGTTGTGCTGGTCACAGTATATGCCTACAAACTTTTGACAAAATGGTACTATTCATCAAGTAACTAAGGGAATGTATGCGTTAATAACCTTTGGATGTACAGCTTTAATTGCAATATTGGTTGCATTTAATACTTTGCAAATAATTTGTTGTGCAAAAGTTAAGTAATTTACGAGCAATTAAACATGTTTTTGTTGTGGCACAATACATAATTTAGTACAATTGTTTCGTAGTGCAAAAATGTATGTACATATCGAGCCTTAACCGCCAAAATAACGTAAGCGACACTTTTTTTTTAAATTTCTTTTTGATGCAGAAATGTATCTAGACGCTCTAGGAGCATTTCTGCATCAAAAAGAAAATTTTGAAAAAAAATGTCGCTTACGTTATTTTGGCGGTTAAGGCTCGATATAGTATGGTAATGTATTATACATAGATACATTTTATATTCATATGTAGATGTATATTGCATCTTCTAATTTTTATATGCATTATTATTTTAACTTAATATTGGGTTATACATACATATGCATATTATGAAGTCTAATTATAATTTTGCGCACTCAAATACAGTAAGGCTATTATCTTATTTGCTTCTGCTATTTTTCTTTTTATAATTGTTTATTAGCTTTGTTTACGGTAAGCGTTTAGCGCACTTAGTCACGCTCACTGAGCGTAATTTTATAAGGAGGAAAAACTGTAATGAATGGCTTACTACCTCAAACCGCCTCAAAATAGTGAATGGAAACTGTAAAAGTAAATAATTGCAGCTGCAATTTGGCTTAATTGTCAGCAACAACTGCGAATTATGAGTGCAGAAAAGCACATAAAACCTAACATCAACATATGTACTCATGTGCATAATGCATGCAGATGTTAATAACATAATACATGCACATACATACGTATATTTATTTTTATGTATGCGCCTAAGTGGAGGCGTCGAACCAACTAACCCAAAATCCCACAAAGATTTCAATTGCGGCAAATAAAAATGTTTGCCGAAAATAGAAGCTCCACTGTGCGCCAGCAAGCCTGTCGAGCATTGAAAACGATCGTGAGAAATTGACGGAAAACAGCTGTTTAAATACTTTAATTAATACGGAAAGAGGTGTAAATACCCGCACCAAACAAATCCAAGCGAAAGTGTTCATAAATATGCATTTAAAAAATTTACATATTTTTATAGACAATAGCAGAAAAAACACAATTGCAATTCCTACTTACTACCTTCTTGTGAATTTTACTCTTTTTGCAAATAAATTCGTCAAGGTTGGGGTTACTAGTCTTCCACGCAACTTGCCACAGTTAAATCATAAAAAAATAAAACAATTTTTATTTGTTTTACAAGGTCATAGCATTCGCGGTATCAAAAAAAGTATTTTCTTAAAGCTTTCAGTAAATTATTGTATACATTCTAAATAGCTTTACATGCACCGGTACAAGTTTTTTCTAAGTGGTTCGAACCACTGAACCGAACCGCACCGATTTTTAGAGCGGTTTGCAGCCCTGTTATTAACAAATGATTAATTAATGGGCATAATCGTGTTACAACTCCTACTCCGATCAACATTCAACAAAATATTTTTCCCACAAATAATGGGCTCTGAAGTCTCATCGTCTTCACGGCAGAGTCGGAATTCAGACTCTGGGATCACAACTATATTCGGTAGAGCTGGGAGTTCTATCTAATAAATCGGAATATGCGGAGATTCGAATAGTGTGTTGATATTCGGATATCCGGATATTCTTATCTAAATGTATTAATGAGTTGTTCTATTATTTATTTTGCAACTCGATAGATTCAGTATTTTGAGAACAATTTTACGAATCCGTACAATCACGGAATATACGGATAGTCCCGCCCCTACTAATTTTGACCATTTACATGCCCATAGAGTAGCCTGATGTACCCAAGAGCCCAGTCGGTCCATGGCCCCTCACCACTCCCCAGTACCTACTTCGTTCAGAGTGTACCCACTTAGGAATTATGACTCTCGATGAGAATCAACTGAGATCACAAAGTGGTTCTGGTCCTAAAAAGAAAGTAAGAGATACTTATCGTACCAACACGATATTTCTAATACTTCAGCCTGGAACACCGTGGGCCATTTACCTAAGAGAATTGCAAGTTTGGTGCCAGGTCCATAATTACCTGTAACTTCTCTACCCTCCACTCGTGAACCATCTGTGCACCATTGTGCGTATTCGGCATCAAGTGCAGGGATACCGTTTTTCCAATTTTCGCGATCTGGGACTTTCACTAGGAACTTTCTGCCAAAGCAAATATCTTTAGTTATGGAATCAGAAATCCCGCATTTTTCTAACTCTGGTATCTTCCGAAGATTACCTGCAAGAGTCTTTTTTGTATTGAAGCAGTCGTTTGAGAGTCGAAATTACAGTTTCCTCGTGGATGCTGTTGCTTGAATCAAAACATGAAGAAGAGCTCATCCGAGCCGCAATTGAGCAAGTTCGCATTGATCCAGTGACGGAGAGGCGTAGTACGGCAGCTTTTTGCAATGTTTTCTGTCAACACTCTATAGATGCGTAAAAAACAATCAGACGGACGATCATACGATAAAGTAACTCTATCGGACTTGAGTTCAGACCTCATGTTCCTGCAAAGTCTTCTGCAGGCCCACATGGCCCGTGTGGGCTTTAACAAAAGTTGTTTCAATATGATATTTACAAATTATTACCGGGAAAGTCGTTCTAGATACTTAAAGACATTATTGTTTAGGCCATTTCCGAATAATTTAATTATATGACATGATGGCCAAAACTTAAAAAAGGTAGTTTAAGGAAAATAATGAGAATTTGTATCAGGAAAAGGGGCGGCCATGTCCAGAACGAATTATAGTAAATGAAAAAGTTTAAATTGTTAAGTTTTTTTAAGTCATTTATTTTTAAAAATTTTTTCCTTTTTATGGAATTCTACCCTCCACTACTTGAGCCTTCAATCCGCCTACGGGTTACTTCTTTAATTCAAGTATCATACCTTTTTGGATAGCTAAGGATACACACTACTTTTCAAAATAATTTGCAGAATAGTTTCCGTATAAAATTATTTTTTTTAATGATGTGAAGTAGGAAACACCTAGTGGAAAATAGTAAACTCAAAACTTTATCTAGCAGCCATTTTTAACTGTCAAGTTTTAACTAAAAACAGAAAAAAATCGAGCCCTTGAACTAATATTTAAAAAAAGTGGGCGTACAAACAAAAAAAGATATTTTTTTGAAATATGTAATCTGTAAAATCGAATTACTCTAAAACGGTTAAGTTTTGGACATCATGTCATATAACCAAATTAATCTGAATATCCTCAACTATCTAAGACGACGTAGCCATCGCGTATGGGGGCAAGTTCTCGCAAGCTCTATGCGACTTCATGCAGGGGGAACTTCGCGATATATCAAGATGGTCCACGCGTTGTGGCCTCTGCGTCAATTCGGGGAAAGTGGAACTTGTTCTCTTTACAAGAAGGTACAAGACACCGCTACTGACTCCGCCGGAACTAAACGGGCGACTCTAAAGCTTTACGAATAAAGCAAAATTCTTAGGCGTCATTCTTGACAGTAAACTGAGTTGGAGATAGAACATAGTCCAGCGTTATGAGAAGGCCCTATATTCGTGCAAGAGGGCCATTGGTAAGAAATGGGGTTTGAGCCCGACTATATGCCGTGGTTAGACCAATTCTCCTTTATGGTATTATAGTTTGGTGGCATACCTTGGGCAAGGCCTCTAATTTCAATCTACTCACCAAATTACGGAGGATTAGTATGATCTGCATCAGCGGAGCAATTCGGACAACGCCAAATGATGCTTTAAATGTATTTTTGGATCTTCTGCCACTAGACCTAGTGGGTCAGCAGATGACATCTCTTGCTGCACTTCGCTTAAGAGAGACAGTGCAATGGGTATCGGTATTGCAAGGTTACTCCTTTATTCTGGATAAATATAGCTTTCTTCCGGGGCATACAGACCGTTGTGTCGAAACTGTGGTTCCGGATAGAAACTTCGTCATTAAAATCCCAAGCAAGGAGAAATGATTAGAAAACTACTATACCCTACCCGGTAGTATAGTAATTTTCAGGGATGGTTCAAAAATTAACGGTGGTGTGGGAGCGGGAGTCTTCTCCCGCAGCCCTGCCCTGAGCCGTTCATTTCGGGGACCAGACCACTGTAGTGTCTTCCAGGCTGAGGTTTCAGCTATAATGGAGGCTGTGAATGAACTTCGTACTGATTTGAAAGGTAAATTAAATCAAAAATTGTGCTGGACTGGACAGTCTAAACCTCATTTGGGTTCCCGGTCATAGGGATGTAGAGGGTAACTGTATGGCGGATGAACTCGCGAGGGTGGTACGACCAAGCTGAGTCTTCCGGAAAAATAACGCATTGGTATGCCTTTCGCCACTTGCAAGCTGCTTTTAAGAGAATTTATCTATGCTCGCGCGAGCGAGAGATGGATGCAAACTATGACCTGTCGAATTTCTATGCAAACTTGGCCTAGATAGGATCGAAAAAGGTCTCGAAGCTTATATTCTCTAAAGAGGGAGGATATATCTCACACAATTGATGCTCTAACGGGCCACTGCCTTATAAATAAACACGCAGAACGGCTCGGTTGCCTTACCGTAGATGCTGCAGAAGTTGCAAAAACTATGAGGAGGAGGAGACAGTTCTCCATCTTCTTTGTAACTGCCCAGCATTATCGAGGAGCAGACTGCGCTGTCAGGGGTCTCCTTTTTTTAGTGACCTTGACAAATTGGGAGATTTAAACCTTAGATGCCTGACGAACTTCGTCAAAGATTCATAATGGTTTAGCTAGGGCGAGTGAAAACTCTTAACTGTGGCATCACAACGGGCCTTCAACTCTTGACCTATGTGTGTCCCTGCATAGCAGGGGCAGCCACACCTACCAACCTACCTAAGACGACTTTTCCGGTAACTCTGGCAGTTTTTCAATGACAGTTTTTATAATGTCTGCTTTAAATAGTAAGATTTTGTGGCTCTATTTAAGTTCGCACAGAAAAAGTGTTCATTTAACCTATCT
>JAPVRG010268435.1:0-16124 GCA_029783565.1 Rhagoletis cerasi
AAATAAATATAGTATTTCATTTATTGAGAGAGGACAGTATAGATTTCTTTATAGTAAAAAGCGAGTCCGATATGTCAAACGTGCTGGAATGAGAGTTAAAATCCTCGCACAAACAACGGAATGACTCGTGTAATTCGAAATTCGTTTTGCATGGCTTTAAAAACAGAGGTCGAAAGTGTCTTGATACTCGAGAGGGAACGTTAAAGTTTACTTCAGCCAGAAGGGCTGGGCTATTAATCAAACCCGTCATTAATTTTACGATAAATATTATGCCTAGCATTTCTCTACGACTTGCAAGTGAAGGCAAATTAATGAGCTTTAGACGACTAGTGTAGGGTGGGATATTGTACTCTGAATCCCAGTTGAAATCACGCAAAGCAAAAAGTAAGAATTGTTTTTGAATTGATTCAATCCTTTCTGAATGAACTTGATAGCGAGGATTCCAAACAATAGATCCGTACTCTAATATTGGTCTAACTAAAGATATAAAAAGAGTTTTAGTAACATAGGAATCACTGAATTCTTTTGACCATCGTTTTACAAACGCAAATACGCCTTTCGCTTTATTGACTGTAGCATTAATATGAAGATTGAAATTGAGTTTAGATAACCTGTACTCTCAAAGAAAGTGAAATACTTGGGCGCCGCTTCGGGGAGAAAACTGACCTGATAGCGCAACGTTAGGAAGTGGGCCAAAAACTCCGTTACCGCCCCGCTCCCTGCACCAGCAAAATGGCAATAGGCAAGAAATGGCGTCTTAAACTTCGAGTTGAGTACTGGATTAATACTTATCTTACTCCACGACGTCACAGGTTGGTGGGCATCACTGGATAAGCCGCTCACTAATTCTAAACATGGTTGAAGGAGCGACATGCAAGCTAATCGCGGCTGCGTGGGAAATACTCGAAAACCGCTCACTTAATCTTTGTTTTAGGCTGCCTCGTCAATAGTGATGATAGAATGCAGACAAGCCCTTAAGTCTGGGTGCCAGAACATAGAGATGTAACGACAATTGCGTGGCAAACAAAATTGCCAAGGAGGGAAACTTTCTGTCTGATGTCAACTCCTCTCACCATGCGGCAAAAGGCTATCTACTTGCAAAGCATGCCTTCTTAGAGAAGGCCAATAAAACAAGGTCCACAGAACCTATAACAAGCACACTTCAAACTTAATTTTATAATTGGAAGAATTTACTTTCAACCACCTTACAAAAAGTGCACGTGCATTCAGACCAAAACAACCTCAAGATTTAATTATTGAATACATTTTGAAGTTTTATTTTTTTAAATAATCTGGAACCCGCTCTTTAGCAAACTACTGTGGGGTAGGAGAAAGAAATATAGCGCCTTGGGTTTTTGCAATTTGAAATACCAAAAAATCGTAAAACTGGGACAAAAAATGTGCTAAAAAAGTTTTATCGTAATTTTAGAAATGGAAATAAAAAGTTTGCGCCACAAAAACAACTAAACCCGCCGCTCTTTTTGTTTCTTTACACAATTTTAACGGCAACACAGCAACCGCCAAGAGCGCAACAATGTGTGTGTATGTTGTTGTTACTGCTGCAGCGCCTTTTGATTTTGTTAGCTTAAATGCCGCAAGTGCTGCAACAACTAACTGCTTGGCTGCAGGAAATGTCGAGTACGCCACACTCTTCCGGCTTTCGAGCTGGCCACAGAGAGGCGAGTAGTCGATGCACGACCGAGAGGAGGCAGTGTAATGGCAAACTTTTTCAGTACCCTTAAAATAAGTATGTGGGTGTATAAGTTGGTTGTAGGCAGAAGCTTACAGTGGCATTGTGGACGTGATGGGTGGAAAAAACAATAGAAGTGCTAAATATTTTTTCTATAGTCAAGCCAAATAAAGTAAAGACAATTTAGCTGTGGATGCGTTCAAAGTCGTCCAATCTGGCTGCTTGCAGTTGCTTGCTATTTGCATATGCTACATGTATATAACGCGTGGGTGCGTGTGTTTGTGTGTGTGGCAGCGCACTTCTATGCATAGTTTTGCAGTTGTGGCCGGCCGCCACAGCCACTTGCAATAGCCGACAAGTGTACTTGCATGCCAGGGTGATGAAGCCACTAACTTAATTTGTTCATACTTTACGAGTAGAAGTGTTATTGCCTCTCGACTTTTTTGCTGCTTTTGTTTTTTTTTCAGATATGCGCACTTAGTTTTTATGCCCCGACAACTGGCGCGAACGGCGAGCGGTATTTATAGTTGGTGCTTTTAACTTTTCATTGCCACTTTTGCATTGGTTCATTGGTTGCGAAATGTGTGGTGAATAATTTGGGAAATTTCTATTTGTTAAATTTGCTACGTACTGTCATATGGAATTCATGTTCTATGTTTTTTTATGCAATAAAAACTTTTATCTAACAAAGCAAGGAGAATAAGTAATAGAAGGTCAGTTCACCTAGGACTGTCGAGAGGGGGCGGGAGGTGAGAATGGAGTGAATCCCAAATATATCAGAACCATAACTTGGTATTTTTTATACCTTTCATGAGCATGAAATGGTATTATAACTTTGGTCCGATGTTTGTAAGTACCAGAAAAAGAAGAGATAGACCCATGAAAATGTATACTTATATGATCAGGAAGTCGAGCTGAATCGATTTAGCCATGTCCGCTTGTCCGTCTGTCCGTCTGTTTGTATACAATCTAGTCCCTCAGTCTTCGAGATAACCGAATGAAATTTGGTTAGTGAGTGTATTTTTGTAATGTATTAATCATTTGTCGGAACCGGTAAACATCGGATCACTATAACATATAGCTCCCATATAACTAATTGTTCAGATATGAGATTTTTCGTTATAACTCCTCCATTTATGCAGCTAGGAACTGAAAATTTAGCACTGTTTTCACTAATTGTCAACAGAATACTTAGAGTGAAAATGGCAAAGATCTGATCACTATAGCATATAGCTCCCATATAACTGATTGTTCAGATAGGAAATTTTTCGATATAACTCCTCCATTTATGAAGCTAGGAACATGAAATTTCGCATTTTTTCCACATATTATCAACGGAGAGGTTAGAGTAAAAAATTATCGGGTCACTATAACCTATAGCTCCCATTCAACTGATTGTTCAGATATACATAAACCCGAAAAATTTCGTGATATACTTTCTAATTAATCATACAAGTTCTACTGAGAAAATCATCAAGATCGGTGATCTATAACGAATGTTCAGATATAAGTTTTTGCGATATAACTCCGCCGTCTGTGTAGTTCACAATGTACATCAATTTAGTATAAGTAATGTGTAGCTCCTAAAGAAATCAAGGGTGAAGTTAAGTTTTTTGATGTTCATGAAAGCTATTTAGCCTTCGGCGTAGCCGAAGACAGTGCTGCCCTTACTTGTTTTTTTTTTTACAATTTACATTTGAAAGAAAACAATGGGCATGCTTTCAATAACTTTGAAAGTGTGGCCATGACCAATTTTTTCGTAACTTAAAACGACGCTTTAATCGACTGAATTTATCTAGTGTGTGTTTTTATCGCTATATGTACTATTTTGTTGTATAACAGGAAAAAGCTTGAATTACTTTTTTAAAAAACATCTGCCTCTTCATTATCTCTGAAAGTATGCTATATTTTTGATATAAAAATAATAATAATAATAGATTGGCGCTTACACATATGTATGTTAGTGTTTGGCCGAGCTTCTCCGATTTGTGGCGTGCGCCTTGATGTTGTCACACAAAGGGGTGGGATCTACAGTTTAACGCCGACTCCGAACGGCGATTGTATTTTTGTGAGAAGCTTTTTCATGGCAGAAATACCTTCGGAAAAAACCTTTTCTCTACATGTTTTTGCGATTTTACTGTGACCAGGGCTTGAACCCAGGCCTGCGGAGTGGAATTGCACACTGCTTACCTCTACACCACAGTTTTGATATAACTGTTGAAATAATCATACAGAAAATAAATGCACGATTTTTTCTCTTGCATGGTTTTCTTAATTATAGTTTTTAACAGTTTTCCATTCAAATTGAGTGACCGGTTAATTTACACTTGTTTAGTGAAAGAGATAAAATTAAATTTTGGGAATAAATTGTTTGTTGGAGCCATCATTTTGTGAGAGAAGTATAAATCAAATGTTTTATAGCTTATTAAAATCTAGTAAAATGACAGTTTGAAGTTGGTAAAAAATCACATTGGGTTTTGATAATATTTTTTCTGGTGTTGTTATGCACTCTTTTCTATATAAAAAATTACTTTGTATGAAAGAAAATGCGTGATTCCATCAACAAAAAAAAACATTTGATTTATACTTCTCTCACAAAATGATGGCTCGAACAAACAATTTATTACCAAAATTTAATTTTATCTCTTTCACTAAAACACGTGCAAACTGCATACCGGAAATTATTCTAGAAATTAAAATAAAAATGCTTGGGATTGGGATGAAAAGTTTGTGGAATTTTTATAATTTTTGTACAAAGTCTGAAACTTCGATTTATATGGTATTTGTTATACAAGAATAATAAACACTTAACAAACAAAAGATAAATAGTCAAAACTGTTCAAAATGTTGAGATGATATTATTTTGTCGCAGGCTGTAGACACGAATAAAGACGTGCGAGTGTTTTGACGGCTAAAAAGGACGCGGGAAAAAAATTTACGAAAAAAGACGCGTAAAAAACCCGGCGAAGAAAGTCGCCTGGCCAAGGACTGTCACTTCATTAAAGGCTTTTATCATAAATATTATCCGAACCGTGCTGATTGTTTCTGACTGTAAACATTAAAAAAACGCTACATGGAAAACTCTCAGTTGACCACATGCTATGTAAATTAATGCAATTTATGTCTAGGGGCCCGTGATTTTTCAGTTCCGGGCCCGAGTTCACCTATATTCGTATTCTACGCTGCAGTATTAAGCTTAAGAAAAACAAGTAAAGACGTCTAAGGTAAACAGGGGAGGTTTTTTCCTTTTTCAAACATTATCGATAATACGCTCAGTTAGACTTAAAGAAATAATTTAGCTGTGTTTGTTAGAAATCGACTAAGCGGTTACCGATATAAACTTAAGTAGTTATAAGTGGGCGGTGTGACGCCCCTTTTCCTAAACTCCATAAAAATCTTACTTCTTGTTAAGAGATTGTTGTGAGTACTAATTTTGAGTAAATTACCGTTTCTAAATTTCGAAATATCGAAGTTTTAATATTTCTGAACGGAAATTTCCTTCATAGCCATCGCTCTGGGAGCTCGGATCCGTTTTTCCTCTCAAAGCAGTGTTTTTGGCCGCCACATAGAAAAACAATTTGGATAACAGGTATTAGCAGTTTTCGGTTTACAGCAACTTTTTTGCTAAGCCCCTCATCGATTTGAATGTGAATCGGCTTGTGAGTGTTATTGGAAATACTTAAGCGTTCATTGGAACTGTCAAAAATCTGCTTTCTAATCAAAAAGGCTTTGTGTGCCATAGCCATTGTATATGTTTAACAATAGGGGTATTCGCGATCCACTGCATACTGTCTAGCATGGTTCGTAGATAGCATAAATAGCATGATTTGATCATTTTGTTGTTGTTTCATGTATTCAAACAACAACAAAATTATGCAATCATGCTATCGTGCTATCTATGAACTATGCTAGACAGTATGCAATGGATCGCGAATAACCCTAATATGTATGTATGTAAAAATGCGTGCATAGAGTCCTGAAAATCAATAAATTAAAGATTGTTGTTTTACGTACTACTCGTGATCCATTATTTACCTGCATCCCGGAAACTAATAAGCAAATTGGAGTTATACACTCAAAACCATTACCAAAAACGATTTTTCTATAGAAGAACAGTATTTTAAAGAGATAACTTGGTAAATTAAAATTATTTTGGGTATATAATAGCCGATTATTCTTCGTATGTGCGGTGCGTAAGGAGAAAATTATATGGATAAAAAATAGGATTTTTGACAAAAAAGTAGGAACTTTAAGGTTCTTTAAAAGAATGTGATGAGCAAAGTTCAAATAATATTTTACTATGTACTAATCTGAGAGCATAAGTAGTTTGGTTGATGACTTCATATTACTGTTCCTCTGAGTTGAAAAACCTTCGACTGTTTTTGTTTTTAAAGAAGCGGCGAATGGCGGTCTTCACTTAAGAGAGATGATCGCTTAATTGATGAGGCAAGCGAGATATCTCTAAAATTTCTTAACATTTCTTCAAGTGATTACGTCACGTCTTTCTTAGAAAGAACTTCGTATTTCCCCTAGTATTGAAAACCTAATGGTCCGAACCTTATTTCTTGACGACATACTTAAAAAAAAGTATGCTCAAAAAAGCCCAGCCAACAAAACTGCCTGCGTGCAAAAAAAGCAGAGCCCCAGCGAGCGTCTCACGCAGGTGAAGACCTTCTGTGAGTCTCGAAAATCAATTTTTAAGTCCGTGGTTAAGTTACGGTGGTTGTCCAATATAAAGGACACACTAGGAATATTTAGGAGATCTAAACCCCGAAAATCTGAACGAAGACTAGTATTTAGTCGATGAATCGCTGCCAGCCTTTTACGAAATTACGAATGCGGCTAATTTCCATGCCTGAGAGCTCCTTGCGAAGGCTGGGCAAAAGTTGAGTTGATTCTACAACATCATCCTCCAGGCAGCCACTAAAGGGGCAATCAGGTAAGATTCCTCACCTTATGGTATGAATAGCAGAACACCCATCAAGGGAGCTGAAGATTAGCAAATGTAAAGATCTCCTCTCGCTACCGATCCACCATAGGCCGAAAGGATCTCATAATTGCGCATTTCCTAGTTGTTACCCACTGGTCGCTGAGCTGATATGAGGTCCAACTGTCTAACAGTTATACCTTTCCTTGTAACGTGGTCAGCCATGCAGTTTTCCGCAATTTCCTGATAAGAGAAAATACTCTGATATAGTTGAGAGGGTGACCAGACATTCCCTGACCAGTTTCGAGTGCCCCATCACAGCGTTCAGGGCGCGGGTATCCGCTTGGCTATCAGAGTATATGCCCGCCTCCCTAACTGATGTCACACTCTTCAGTAGTGAGTGCACTTATTTTTATATTACAGCTATTTCCACCTTCAAGACACTGCAGTAGTTCGGAACCCTGCACTTAGTTTTAATGTACAGCTCCCAGCAGAAGACGCCTCCACCATTTCTACCTCAAGTTTTGATTCATCCATAAAAAGTTCACAGCTCCCTTCCTCTACTCATCCTGCCCCACCTAGTCATCCCTTGAGAAAAGTAGGTAGAGAAGAGGTTACTGGGAGCCATTTCGGAGGCGCCCGAATGCATTTAACCAGACAATTGCTCCATAAAACAAAATAGTCTTTACAATGGTATCATAGAGCCAATAAATTACTTTCGGCGGGAAACCTTTGTACACGAAAGAAAGTATTTTGGTTATGGAATTTAATTATTGAAACCGCGCATTTTTTAAAGCAAGCTGCCAAAGTTCTTATTTAATATCTTGGTATTGGTAAAATTAAATAACTCTATGCCTTTTTTGGCTAAAAGAAAGCCTATTAAGTTTTTCAACACTTATTCTCGCAGCAAATTATAGGTTAGCCGGTTTCAAGTAAGAAAAGATAATTCGAAACCATCAATGCCTTTCCTTATTCTATACGTTTTACACCGCTTATTGCCTTTCACATTCACATGCAACAAAAAAAATTAAGAATCCTACTAAAACCAAAATACACAATGCCAAAATACAGGAAAACCTTTCCGAAATACGTCAATCAAAAAAGTTCATTGCCAACATCCGGAGAAGGTAATTATTTGCAAATTGAGCATTAACAAATGTAATTGTATAAACACAAACAGGTACGAATACCGAAAGATGTGGCACGTCGTACTAACTAGCATTTCTATTTCACGTACGAGTAAGACTGAAACACCAACCAACTGGGGATGTGAATATCCATTTTAATGCAGGTGCTGATGACAGCTTTACCAAGAATTGAGAAATGAAAATATGTTTGTGTGTATTTGTGTAAGTTATACAATTACAATTACAATTAAAATTACAATTAAAATAAACATTTGTAGTTTGCAGCAAAGTATAAAATTACACAACCACCTACCAAATACCGAGTGGCGCTTAGCAACGCCGAACGGTCGGCCAGCAAACAAAATTGGTGAGCTCTTTTGCAAAAAAGCAGCGGCGGAAATAAAGCGTGGAATTACAATAAGAAAACCACATTCATAAAAAGCCAGCAAGTCAACGCCTTTCCGGCAGCACTCACTGTCACTTACGCCAGAAATAATTAAATTAGTCAGACTAATTAAAGATTGGAAGCCGAGTGACAAATGGATATACGAACAGACGGACGGGATGGACTGTAGTACAACTTAGCTGTGCAGTTGGCGACAAGTTGGATTAACCGACTGTTGCAATGATTTTGTTTACTCGTCATTCGCTTTGGTTGGCTGCTGTTGCTTAGTTTGCTCATCTTGGTAACAGATTGGCAGTTCGTCTTATTGCATGAATGTAGCAGAATGAGTAGCGCAATTGCATGACGCAAGTAGTTAAACTGATGAAAGCGTTGAAAGTTGTCCTCGTCGTCGTTGACGATGTCGTCGCCATCACCGTCACCGTGACATTTGTTGGTAAAACGGAAAATTGTTGCACACCGCAATTGCAAGTACATATTGCACAATGGCTGTCATCAAAATATACATTTTACAGTTTGATTTGCAAAACATTTGTCTCTGGCCAATTAGACAGCATTCACAGTACAAATCTGGCTATGCGACTGTACGCATGTATGTATATAAGTGTGTATAAATTTAAATTACTGCAATTGCATGTGGCGAAATACGTGGCTCGCCTCTTCGAAGCGTGACTCTGAAGCAGTATGCGTACTAATCTATGTGCACGAATGTTCCCTACAGTGAAAGTCAAACTAGTCAAAACATATATTAGTAGTATAACTGGTAAAGCACAGATGCAGTCGAAATAGGTGAGATTTTTTTTTAAATTTGAATACAGCATTAACACGGAAAATAATGTCTGCATTGAAATCCCACTAAGAATCACTCTTGCCAATAAATTCTACTTTGGACCGCATAGGTAATTCAAAAGTAAATTCCTCTCCCGCCGTACGAAAACCACAATCTATAAGTCACTCAGGATGTGCGTCCTGTATATGGCGCAGAAGCATGGACAATCACAACATTCGATGAGGCGTTTCTAAGATTATTTGAGAAAAATATTTTACGGAAGACTTACGGCAACGGCGAGTATCGCAGACGATGGAACGATGAACTGTATGAACTACGAATTAAAATACAACGACTTGGCTGACTTGGCCATGTCGTGCGAATGGAGACCGACGCTTCAGCTCTGAAAGTATTCAACTATGGACCCGCTAGTGGTAGCAGAGAAAGTGGGAGGTCCCCACTGCGATGGAAAACCAAGTGGAGAAGAACTTGGCTTCACTTGGGATTTCCAATTGGCGTCAGTTGGCGCAGAAGAGAAACGACTGGCGTGCTTTGTTGAACTGGGCCAAAATCGCTTGGGCTGTTACAGCGCCAAATAAGAAGAAGATGTTAAGGTTTTATTTTATGCGCATGTTACGTCCGGAACTTTATTTATTTTTTTGTTAGCAAGAGAGGATATATTAAAAAATATTTTCGGTATAAGGGAAGGAAATTGTGGTAATTTGGCAAGTTGAGTCTAAATTAATGGCGGTGTATTTTCCCCCGAAATTTGTGTTCAGGCGTTATTCAAAATGAAAACAATTTGAATAAAAAAAATCAAAGCTAACAAAATTTATTATAAAAGCAAACTAAATGTTGGATTTAGAGAACTGATTTTATTAAAGCGGCGTTGTGGTGTTTTATTTAATTTGAAGGATTAGTATGGGCAAATAATTGTGAAAAGGAATATGGAATCAATATATACATTAGGATGGTTCAAAATACACAGGAAAATCAACTTTTTGGAATTTCCCTGCTGCCACCCCCCAAAATTATAGAAAACTAGCTTTTACCCGCGGGTTTCTTAGCAGTTTTTCGATATAACTTTCAATGGGATATCTGTCAACTTTATCTCGACTATGACAACGGGCCTATGTTTCTTATACAGTTACATTTTATAGAAATACATTTACTACAGTTTTTGTATAGTACACTTTTGCAGTATAAGTTTTTAATTTATATTTTTCGTAAAGAGATTTCAAACCGCGCCTGCAGCATACCTTTCGGAATAACTCGACTCTAACGCCATCTGGCGGATTCATTTTTAGTAAAAGTATTTCTTCTTTCTAATCTATAACTAAAGCTCCTTTTGCTTTTTCACAAAATTTTCCAGCTGATTTGCATCAAACTGCTTTTCTCAAATGGAGTCTCTGTCTTGCACGTTTCTATCTCGTGTCGTTGAGTTAGCAAATTTCTTTGTTCTTGATTTAATTTAATTTAATTTAATTTAATTTAATTTAATTTAATTTAACTTTTGAAATAGGTGGCAACCCTACTTAAAATATAGCTAAGAACCTTCTTCTCACCGAAACGAACCACTAGACTAACTTGTGTATAATTAAATTAAATTTGACTTTTCAAACAGGTGGCAACTCTTTAAAAAATATAGCTACGTACCTTCTGCTTGCCGAGACGAACCGTTCGACACCCATACTTTAATATTTCATATAGCTTTTGTTTAATTTAATTCAATTTGACTTTAGAAACAGGTGGCAACCTTATATAAAATATAGTTAGGAACCTTCTCCTCTCCAAGACGAACACGATGGTATGCATGTTTCACCAATTGGATGCACATTTTGTATGTTGTTAAATTTGACTTTTCAAACAGGTGGCAATGCTATTTAAAATATAGCTAAGAACCTTCTCCTCTCCGAAGCAAACATGTTTGTATACGTGTTTCCGCAATGAAATGTACGGTCTTGACGTTGTTAAATTTGTCTTTTCAAACAGTTGGCAGGTCTATTTAAAATATAGCTAAGAACCTTCTTCTCTCCAAGGCGAACACGTTGGTATGCATGCTTCTCATTTATATATATAGATGGAAAATAAGGAGATCCGTACTTTTGTACCTCTCATGAGTACGAAATGGAATTATAACTTTGGTCCGATATTTTTAAGTACCAGAATATGAAGAGATAGACCCATGAAAATGTATACTTATATGATCAAATTATCGAGCTAAGTCGACATGTCGCACGCGACAGTTTTTTCCATCATCATATTTTTGTTAATATTGCTTTTAAACGAATTTTTAACGCAAAAAAAACACGTATTTTACATAGAATATAATTTATATTTTGACTTCAGTGTCACCTAGCGGGTATATTTTTGGAAATCTCTGACTTACGATGTTTCAACTACACATGCCAAAATTGAGCCAAATCGGACCATAAATACGGTTTTTCAAAATATCTTGCCACTGGCGCCACCTAGCAAGACCATGTTTCGCAAAAATGTTTCTGCTTACACAGCCAGCACATATTACAAAAAGCAGTCAAATTGGCCCATAAATACGTTAGATATATGACTTTTGTTTTTTTCTTCGCGGTTGACATTCTGGTGGAAACGCCCATATGCTTTTAATTTGTATTTCCCAGACCATCGTTATGTTAAAAATACCAAATTCTTGCATTGAAAACGCAAATATGCGAAAGGTAACATGCATTAGAGCTGCAAAACCACTGATAGTAATCTGGATTCGTACTAATAGATTTTACTGTCTGGTAACTTTGCTTAACTACATACTCCTACAAACGCATTATTATTTATTTATACAATCCCATTCAGTAATAAGATGTGCGTCAATTACAGAGAGATTCGCCCGTGCATAACATCTCGAAATTTGTGGCGTTGCAATCATGACAACAGAAATTTGTGGTTACAATGCTATGCGTGGTGTACTTCAACTTTCATGAAGCTTCTAAATATGTACATTTACCTATATACGAATTTATGCATAGCACACATTTACTTATCATTAGCTTATGTTTGCTCCTATGACTGCGTTCATGGGTGGATATAACTGAATGTTACCTTAACCGTTGCGAACGGCTGCCATATTATGTTAATTTACCATGAAATTTGTCATATTCACTAGACGAATTTTTGATAATTTCATTTTATTATAGGTTATAGATACTTACAGGCCTTTTACACGATATGTATTTGCATATGTAAATGTTACTTTTTTGCATGTACTCGCACATATGTACCATATAGCAGAATGTATCACTTATTTATGGAAATACATATCGTGTAACAGTCCTCTTATATATCTATTTGCAAGGGTGTGTGTGCAGGAACGTAGAGCAGGCATATGCATCTACACAGCTAATTCTGATGCACCATGAACCTACCTCATCCAGACGTGGGCAACTCGTGCGGAGACTTGAGTCACGGCAAAAAAAGGAGAGCTTTGAGGGCCACACCGACTTGCTGGGTTTGAGAACTCATTGAAGTCACTATTCAGCAGGTGGAAGAGCGACTTAAAAACTCAAAATATAATGATTAACAGTCGCGTTTTGACACTCCCTTATAAAAGGTTACATTAATGAAGGAGGGAGAAAGAATGAAATTCTTTTTTTCGAAAATGGTAGTAGAAAAGTACGCAAAGTAACTAGTAGCGACATTCCTCTTGTGAATTCTAGTGTATTTGCAAGAAATTTGGTATTTTATGCAAAACATTGATTTAAATTCAAAAACTTAACGAATTTCATCCGGATGTGTTAGAAACGGAGATTTGTAATATTCAACACGTTATACTATTCTTGAGAAGACTGAAGAAAAACGAAAAGTTGGATTAATGCCATAATAACTTTTGGTGTGCATAGCCCCAATGGAACTGGAAATCTTCAATATATTAGCGCAGCTGTGATATTTAGAACTATACCTTTTTCAGTTGCATACAGCGAGATATCATTGAGCTGAATCTTGGGTTAACCTTGAAAGCGGTAAAAAATCACATTTTGCATATAAGGATGCAATTTTTTATTACGAAGGTCAGCTCAGAGTACTTGGTTATACTTCTAATGACATTTCTTTCTCAAATTAGAATTTAGTCGCTCGCACCGTTTGTCTTCAGTTTTGTGCGAATAGGTGAAGGAGAAACTCGTTCTTTTGTATTGAATAATTTCTGATTTCCAGCATAGAAAATTTGTATTCTGGAGACGAGCTTTTAATTTAAGGGTTTGCTTTCCGTAAATTTATAATCGTATACTTCATATCTGTGGTGTTAAAACGTTGGATTTTTTTATTTACAGCGAAAAAATGAAGTGTGCCTCAACGCACATCTTCTTCTTCTTGTTTGGCGCTGAAACCGCTTAAGCGATTTTGGTCGAGTCCAACAAAGCACGCCAGCTGTTTCGCTTCTGTGCCAACTGACGCCAATTGGAAATGCCAAGTGAAGCCAAGTCCTCCTCCACCTGGTCTTTCCAACGCAGAGGAGGCCTCCCTCTTCCCCTGCTACCACCAGCGGGTTTCGAGTCGAATACTTTCCGTGCTGGAGCGTCTGTATCCAACGCCTCAACGCACATACCTCGCATTTTTCTATTGCGTTTTCTTTATGGTGCTTTTCCCGAATTGTGCACCTATTTTCTGCAAATCTTTCGTCTTTTTTCCATAAAGTGGCTAAATAACAATATCCGGAAACCGCTACATCAAGTCGGGTGCGAAATTGTCAAAGTTATTGGACGAAGAAGTCCTTGATTGGGATCCGTAGGGACTGCTGATGAAGAAGACTTTAGCAGCGGAAATTACTTTACTGATCAGAACTACGAGCCAGAGGAAAAAGTCCAGAGGAATATGGAACCAAGTGAATTTATCACCGAGGCAGTCAATTATTCATTGCATACTTCTGTAGCCAAAGAGACTGATGAAGAAATCATTTCATCAACAGATCCGATTCCATTGACTTACACGGCAATGACTTCCACTCCAGATCCAAACAAGAAAGTCCGTTCCCCATTACCAATAGCGGAAGCCACCGGCCCGCTTCCCAAATTGTAAGCTCTCGCTGGAGAGTGCTATAGCAAAGAAAACGCGTGGGTTTTTAACGGTGTATTTGGACTCGGCATATGGCGTCACTTTTCTGTGGAAGGACAGTCGCCACAATCCGAATTAGCAAACGACTAAGGCAAAACGGTATGATAGAAAGAAAAATCAGCACTTTGAAGTCGATCTCCCACAAATTATTCGGGAATACAACAGCCATATGGGCGGCGTCGACCTAATGGACGGTTTGAGTGGACGATATCATGTGACAGCCGAGACACATAATGCAACGACGCGCCTTTGGTATCATTTCTTTGGTATGGCTGTAGAAGTTGAATGACTCTGATGTCTTTGGTGAGTCGTCCATCTAAAAATAAGTCTACCATCTACTCCAAAAGATCAATCATTACCTGGTGCTGAGTATTAGTAAAAAAGGTGTCTATCCTGCTGATGACGTTCGTTTTAACGGTACGGTCAACTTCCGAAATGACTCGAGAAGAAAGGTGGTAAAAATTTTTAAAAACTCGCAAGCTCAAGGTATATGCGAAGTATGCAATGGTTTTTTGGAATATGACACAAAGAAGTAATCTTAGCACTTCATACAATTTTTACATGTAGCTATTTCGCTAAGAGTGCCTGCAGGCACTGTTTCTTTTTTCTCACCTCGAAGGCAAACTAAACGACTAAATGACAAATGGCTGACGCTACTAAGGTTCTCATGCCCAAATTATGGAAGAAAAATATTCCCAACCATTTTGGATCACTCTATGAAGATTTCCGGTTAGAGGGTTAATGTAGACTAGCAAATTTTGCTAGATTCTAATTGATTAAATTCATAATATATTGTCAGAAAAGCATTGAAAACCAATTAGTTGAAAATCTTAAATTTTATTGAGCAAGACGATGAAGAAATACAGAAATACTCGTATTGAAGAGGAATCTTTGCTTTCGATTGTCAACCTATTCTTATTCTTTAAACATACGCAGTGTTGGATTATGCAGTTTATAGGTATACTTGCATACATATTTATTTACATGCATACATACATACATACATATAAATACATATGCATTTCTTTAATTAAATCAACTTACATACATAGTATGTGGCTATGAAAGCCTCTTACAAAGTTTTTGAAATTTACTAAAATTTCTATAATTTCCTTTTCTTGCAGCATTTTTTGTAATTTATTGCTGAAGTTTAACGCTCCAGTTAGCAACGCAGCAACTATGACAGATGGGGGATAGCAAGAAAATTAAGGTACAATTTCTGGTATAAAAGTAAAAACAACCAGTTGATAGTGCAAGATGTTTGTAGGTAATTTGTACCTAAATACGTATATAAGTAAGTATGTATCTATGTAAATTGAAAGCAGGAAGCCAGACCTAATAAACGCTAAACACATGCGCGCTCTGATTGAAGTGAAGATCGACGATGCGTTAAATAATGTTTGAAACAGATTTTCTAATATCCGCTGCAATTAATTTACATACATACTTCAAACAAAAAAATGTATGAGTAACTATATTTTATTTATTACTTATTTTTTATTCTTTTTTTACATTGCATTTACATGAAGTACTGCCATGTATAAGTTTTACTATAGTCTTTTATATGTATTTCTGAAAAATATTATAAACGAAAAGCGTGAATTTGAACTCGAATTTAATAATTGGGTATTTTACCTAAGTTATGAAACTACTTATATTTGAATTGCATTTATGTATCTGATTTGCTGTGCGTCAGAATAAGAGAGTACCTAATGTTTATACACATTTCCATACAAAAATACTTCCTTATTTAGTTGTCATTCGCAGGCTTTTGCGTAACGGAGGAAGTGGGTCTATTCTGATAGGCCTAATACTCCTAGGAAATCAGCTGAACGAATGTTTTATGAAGATCGACAGATGGATCCAGCCCTGTTGATTTGTAAGCTGAGAAGCTGCAATTACTTTTCCTCTTCAGTGCTGTCATAATAAATAGCGCTAAGAGGTAGTTGCAGCCTGGGGCAATAACACTACCCGACAGCAAAAAATATCCTCAACATTTGATACATGATTCCTATGTAGAATTTCCTGCTGATTCCAAATATGTAAACATTTGATTCAAAAGTAGAACAGTTTTCGAGATATTTTGAAATTTCAGTTTTTGAGATAAAAAAAAAAAGTAGGTTCAC
>JAPVRG010268443.1:4332-18992 GCA_029783565.1 Rhagoletis cerasi
GAATTACCTACAAATGAGGTAATTCGCTCTCAAAACTTTGTATGGCCAATTACGTAATTCGAAGGGTAATTGGGGGCGACAATTACGAATGGGAGAGCTAATGACGAATCGTGGAAACATCATATCAATATCAATTGGCAATTTGTTACTTAATTTAAGTTCCCCACCTTTTTTGTTGCATACTTATAGGCCGTTACATGCTTGTTTTTCGAGGAAGGAATATTTATGGCGCTGATTGTGTTTGGCATAGAAATAATTTGAAATAAACCAAAAGAATATATAGCACCTTGACTGACTGTTAAAGAAGAAACTAATGTCAAGTCCGATCAATAATAAGGAAATGAAGAAGAGATAAATTAAGAAAGTTTTTATCATCGTAAAAGGAAAAGAGGTCGGCAATATTAAGTTAACAAAAAAAATATAGATGAACTATATATGTATAAATATGTGTATGTGGAATACACAATTACATAAGCTAACGATGGGCTACAAGTGCAAAACAAATATATCTTCAGGGTCTTTAGCTTGTTTTCTACAATTTCTATGCGCCTAAAAGTCCACTTAGCACTAACTTTTGCTTTTCTCTATACGCACGCATTACAATTCATTTCTGCTACCTCTAACAACATGCAAATACCAACATACTTATGTATGTACATTAGGGTGCATCGTCAAAAAAAAGTTGCGGTTTTTCCACCGGAATTATAAAACTTATTATATTCTAAGGCTTTGGCCAAAATATTTCATAAAAATATTAAGATTTACGTGAGCTGCACCGATTTGAAAATACCTCCAAAAATTGAGTTTTTTTATAAATAAAACTAGTTTTTAAAAATATTTTTTCCAAAAAATCACCTCAGATGAGAGAAAAGTTTAGTGAAAGGCCAGCATAAAAATGTTTAAAAATTTTATCAACGGAATCAAAATAATACGACTTTTTATGCTATTTTACAACCGGTAAAGCTCACGTAAGTCTTAATGTCTTTCCGATTTTTTTTTTTGTCGGAGGTCTTAGAATTTAATAAATTTAATAATTTCGATAGAAAAAGTTAACGTTTTTTTGTATGGAGAATGATGCACCCTAAGATACTTATATATGTACATGCCTTTAGTACGCGTACATGTGTATGCACGCAAATGCTTTTGGCACCGTAGCACTATAGACAACATAAATCATCGGCCACTTAATTGTACACGCTAGCCAGACATAACTTTTAGTCTAACAGATAAGCCTGGTGGTGGACACAAGTGCTATTGTATGCCATGGTTCATACAATTGACTTCAGCAGACCAACCCCGTATGAGTATAAAAAAGAAACAAAACAGAGAAAATGTGAAATAAACTCAAGTAATTTATAACAGATTTGCAGCTTGTAAACGCTTACACCAGCCAACTTACCATTAACTCGCGGCATTTTTTTAGTTCCTTCTTCAAACATTTTTTTTTTCTTCTACCCTACATTCTCTACCATGTGCTTCACATATACATACTTACGTTTCTTAGAATTATTGCAAGTACCAGAGAAAAATCTACAAAGTCCTAGTAGATCGCGAATAAGTTAATTAAGTTGATAAAAGAGCGCTCATACTTCGAGAACACAGATTATTATTATTAACAATGTTGTTTATTTGATATAAAATTGTATATAAATAAGATACTTCCCACCCAGCATTTTATGAAAATATTGAGTCCTCTGCGCGATCATAAAAGACTCTTTTGTCGGTAGAAAATGGTACCCTGCCCGCGATTCTTCTTGACGAGTATTTTACTGTCCACTTTTCTGATCAGTTTTGACACTTTTTCGAGTCGTATTTACAATCATTTCTGAGTCTCGTGCGCATAGCTTTTCAGACGTATTTCTAAACACTTTCGAGTCTTGCTCGAGTCATTCTTAAGCTCTATTTCTAATCGTTTTCGAGTCTTTTGCTAGTCATTTTTCAGTTGCATTTCTAATAATTTGCGAGGCATTTTTTAGTCATATTTGTAACTTTTGTGAGCCTTTTCGAGTAATTTTTCAGTTGTAATTCAAATCACTTGCACATTAAAATTTAATTAATTTATTTAAAAAGTTGCAAATTTACTGAGTTTTCCTGAGTTTTGCACAAAGTTAAGAAGTTTTATGTTTATATTTTTGTTGCAATATAAGCTGTTTTTATAAAAAATTTGCGGAAAGAAATTAGAATAAAAATCTTTGCATTCATTGTGAAAACTTCTTTTGTCCGTATGCGCTTGGCTTAGTGCTGGTCCCCTTTCAGCTGTAAACAAATGAAATTCGTCACATTTTGTGAGTCATTTTCGAGACTCTTTTTAATTGCGGAAGCGACTAATCAGTTTTTAATCATCAGAAGTGATGAAAGAAGACTCATAAAGGTGATTTTTATTGAAACAATCTTCCAAATGCTATATAGGTTATAGATTAAATTTCTCTGTAATAGTGAAATTTTCAAATATAACAATGTTTGTTTAAGTCGCAGAAGAAAATATCAATTTACCGAAGCAAATACTTTTTATATACTAATTATATAAAATTGATTATATGGGGAATGTTTGTAACGCATGGGCTTAAAAAGTACCGGACCAGTTTTAATAATTTTTTTGGCAAAGAGATATGTATATTTATGAAAAATAATTTGGTGACATACTTATTTTTGACTAACTAGGTGGCGCCGTAGTCGAGATATTTAGAAAATTTGTATTTATAAACCGATTTGATACAAAATTAGTACGTATATTACCCTAACAAAAGGAAACACTTTTGCAAAATATTTACTCGCTAGATAGCGATGAGTTTTTTGAAAGCCCGTATTTATGGTCTGATTTTTTTCATACTCGAAACATACATACATACATTGCCTACCTATCGAAAAATACTTTAAAAAAATGGTGCCAATAGAGGGTGCTGGAGTCGAGATATTTAGGAACCCCGTATTTATGGTCTGCATTGGCTCTATGTTTATGTTATAAGAATTTCCTCTTTAAATGGTTAAATTAACGATGAGTTTAAATATGCACACAAAGAAGAGGCAGCACGGAAATTCGAATAGAGACCTAGAGAGAACATACGAATCCTCATATTCTGTGGCAGTCAGACAGCCCTCAATCCTTTACACGCACACATAGACATTACAGAATGCTGTACATCTCTGATCGAGATATCCCAAATTTATGGAATCTAATTAACATATGTAGATGCTTGGACGCCTGGGTATTAAGAGGAATTGTAAAAGTGACGAATTAGTAAGGAAATATTCAAATACCTCCTTCCAAGAAAGAACTCGGTAGGTATATAAATGGCCCGATTTGAATGATCACACTGCTTATTTGGCCCTTCTAGAATAGAAACGCACCTTTGTGCTCTGGAGTTTCCTTACGAAGGCTTTTGTTAGCTTGCATGTCAAAATCATAGAAAAGATTACGCATGCTTGGCAAACCATTTAATGAATTCCTTGCAGAGATCGCCCAGGTGGAAATAGGAACATCGACAAAGTTTTCACTGTCAATCAAATAGTTTGTATCCGAATGGCCTCATAACATCCTCAATTTTCTTAATCAGAAATCAAACTTTTCATTTTTAATTTTCTAAGGGCCGATTTCATAATGAAACTCTTAAAGTTCCTTTTGCAAAAGTTTCCTTTTAGTTAAAGTGCCATTTAAATGTACAGTGCCTTTTAAAGACACCCCTATCTTTAAATTTGATTTATGAAATCGATCGGCAAAATAAAGTATCCTTTAAATTTTAAAAGATTCTTTAATTTTGTTATGAAATCGGCCCTAATGACTACTTTATTTACTTTAATAAAAGTTCACATTTCTGCCACTCTGCTGCTTGCATGCCATAATTCCTGCAGTCATTTGTCTTAGTTTCTACTTGCGCTTAGTTTTAATTTACTGCTTTCGGTCATTTGTGTAACCTCCAACTCTCAATTATTAAAAACTAGTAAAATCCACATTTCATTTAAAAAAAAATATGTAATGGTCTCTTACACATTTGAACTTTAAACCGTGTCGGCAATTCAGTCCACTGTATAAATGATGATTTGTTATCAAAACTTCCCTATATTGTGCGCTCAATTTATACCCCCTATGCATTTTCTTTCCCCCTTCATTTCAAAAGAATAATGAACAACTTTCTAAAAACTTATTAACTGACATAATTTAAGGTGCAACTTTCACTCAACTGCAACTTTCGTGCCAAACTCTACAAAGTCAAAGAAAGAAAAAGATGAAAAAGTAGAAGCAGCTAGCGCTCAAACCAACCTGACTACATTTCATTTATGGTCCTTCATCAAAGTTGACCATTTGAAATAAATTCTCCAACTGCCCTAAAGCAATAACAAAAGAATTGAAAAGGTAAGAGAAACAAGCGAAAAAAACAAAGTTGAAATAAAAATAATAAAATAAAGTAAGTTCAAGAAAGTTTAAAGGCAAAGAAAACTACTCTTTCGTATTAATTCGCATCATCATATAGAAACGCGGAAAGTCAGTTTATACACTCTGTCATGTATCCATTCTAGTTCGAGGTAGCTCTCCATTACTGTCTCCTCGGCTTATCATTTACAAGCACTGCTTAGTTGCACATACCGCAGCACCAATGCATTCATTTTGCATAATTTTTCTTGTCATTTTCATGGGATTACGGAGTGTCCGGTTTCCTTCGACAGCTTTTCTATTATATTTTCCTCTTTATCTCTCTTCTATGTTCTTTCATACATTTGCACTTGCAGCGCACAGCAGCTAATTGCCTTAGGCTTCCACTGCCGCGTTGATCAGAAAATTGTGAACTGTTTAAGAGGTAATAGCACACAAAGTTTAGAATGGTTTGTCCGCTAGTTACGAGTATTTTTTACCGCATTTTACTTATCAACTCTAGTTTACAAGGAAATTTTCACTGAAAAAAATCATTTGAAACGTTTTTTTATTTCAAAAATAGGCTAAGCTTAAAGCTTTTAATTAGCAATATAATTGGTGCTTAAGTCCATTTTGGGCAACTTTTCGTTTTCAATATAATTGCAAAAAACCAAAGCATTCGCACGGGACAAAAACAGAAGTGGTTTTCGCGGCCAGCAATTGAAACGCCGATTTCAGCGAAACCTGGGGCAATTTTTCAACTGGACTGATTTTAGAATTTTGTGCATTGATTGATGTATCTAAAAAACGCTCTTGATTTTACCAAAAAATAATTAATTTTTTTTCGTCATGATTATTTTTGTTAAGATTGTTTTTAAACGAATTTCTAACGCAAAAAAAAATGAATTTTTGTAGAACATATTTTATATTTTGACTTCAGCGCCACCTAGCGGGTCCATTTTTGGAAAACTATGATTTACTATGCTAAGACCATTTTTGGCAAAAATGTTTTTGCTTAAATAACCAGTATTTATTACAGAAAGCAGTCAAATTGGTCCACAAATAATAATAATAATATATATATATATATATATATAATAAAAGTAATAAAAATTAGATATATAACTTTTGTTTTTTTTTTGTGGTAGACCTTCCGTTGGAAACACCCATATATAATATTCTAAGCAGAATATTTTCAAATATATATAAGTTTCCTTCGCTCGTAATTCTTTACTGGTTTACATATACAGGCTTTAATAATTTCTCATATACTTGCAGCGCTTGTTAAATAAGATTTGTTACAAATTATATTTCCATATTTTTAGGCAATGAACTTTTTCGAAATTGACATTGAATATTTTTAGTTTGATTCTAAATTGATATTCATGCGCAAATTAATGCATTGCACTTTTAAGCAAATATACACACTCTGTCATGTATATATTCAAGCAAAAATGGTGGGTAGGCACAATGACCAATGGTAATCAGCTACTACCATCCCTGCAGCTCCGGAAGCATTGTCCGTAGGATGCATCAGACTAGGCCGAGTATACTTTATCCCTCTATTCTAGTTAAGTCACTAAACTCAGCGCCTCACTGTTGTGATTTCTAATACGCCTCAAAATATGTACCACTTCTGATCCAACTCTCCATTAAACATCGTCATCGACTCCCTGATATACGCATGTGATCGATAAAGCAGTTTTGCAGCATATTTTGAGGCGCAGTAGATAACACAATAGTGATGCGCTGAGTTTTGTGACTTTATTAGAATAGGGGGGTTAAACTGCTATCAAATTATAACCTGAGAAAGTCTTATTACATGACAGTTGAGAAGTGCAGTGCAAAAATTTCATAAATATAATGAAGGAAAAATTGCACTAATAAAATTAAGGAAATTTTTGCACATGCAGCATTACATAGCATGCATTTAGGCGCTTGGTGTTAGCAATCGCGCCTAAACACACTTTTACTGCTAGTTCTACTTTTCGCTTCATGTATTTGTCTTAAACAGAAATTTTAAGTCCTTTCATGACCGCCATCTGCCATCGAATAGGTAAAACACATTGTGGAAAGCTTAAAGCTCGAACAAATAAATTCATTTGCTACCAATGCAAATAAAAACTGCGAGAAACTTAACCCACGGCGCGCAGTCTAGCGGCTGAAATGCAGAGCAAAAGCTTCATATTGCCTAAAGCTCATAGAACTTTCCTAAAGCTCAACTTTCCTCAGAAGTTTGAAGCCGTCGAGCTTCCCTTAATAGTTGCTTACTTCCACGTGTTAAAGCTTTATTCCTAAGCACACTTTCCAAGGACAATCAAAAGCGCGCCCCTTAATAGCTTTTACACTGCACTTTTTTTGACCCATATTTTCATGCATACCAGCTTTTGGCCTGCAAATGGCCTTGAGTTGTCCTCTACGTCAGCTCACTAATACATATGAGCTTTAATGCATTTACCACAGCTGCACATATGATTCTTAATTAAGCTGCATACACATTTGAGTGTACATAAATATGTACATACGAGTTATGCATCAAAATAATTACATTGCTGTCATGCTGCTGTCTGCTTGCTATTTGCAGTAGATAATGCGGCTATTTATAGAAGCATACTTTAATGCGCTAGCACTCATTTTCACAATGAGCCTTATTCAGTGGCTAAAATGTACGGCGGTATGTAAGTATGTGCACATAAATGACTGTTGATGTATTTACGTAAACAAACAAAGTTTTGTAGCATTAGAGCTTGTTTGTTCTTAATGTGAAATCATTAGTAGCATTTTCATGGAAGCTGGATGCCAAATATTACTAGGTAATATTTTCTTCCTGATTCTATTAAAAACTATTTATAGAGATTCTTGGAAAAAAACAGCGCGGATATTTTTAGTTTTTTCTGTAACTTGATAAGTGTGTATATTTTGTATAAAATATTAAGTGCTAAGAAAATTGCAGCAAACGAAAATTTAATGTACAAACTGAGACAAAAAAATCTTCAAAATATTGAGCCTGTTTAATTAGTTTTCCCTCTTTAACAGAAAAGAAAGCATTTTAAAGTGAGTTTCCACGACAATATCGATGACAATTTGCGCATTTTTTTTGTTTTGTTCGTTTTTTTGTTTTTTGTTTTATTTCGTCTCAATTTACGTCGCAATTTCAGCTGAGAATTGGGAATATTTACTACTTCAGTCAACTTTTAACTTTTATTATTTTTGCGCAAGGAAGCCCGGTTATTTTTTTAAGATAAAATTTTCTGCTTTGGTTGAGCAAAGAATAATTTGTATTTAAAATTTAAATGCAATTTTGGACCTTAGAGCTCCCGAAAAATCCTATGAAATCGTAAAAAATTAAAAAAAATCCCGATAACCCCCAAAAGTTTCCGGAATAAACGCCAAAGGACCTCAAAGAATGTAGAGAAGGTCCATAAAAGCCCCGAATAAATCCCCATAGAATATCGAAAAGTACCGAAAAAAACCCCAAGGGTTTTAATGCCTATAGATTCTGGTACACGATGAGAACAATTCTCATGAGAATTAGTAACGAGAATGAGTATTTACTAGGGACCGAAAATAATCGTTAAATATCATGATTTTTATTTTTCGATCAAAAAATAATCGTTATTTTATGACTTTTATTTTTTCGATCAAAACATAATCATTATTTTTGATTTTTATTTTTTCGATTAAAAAATAATCTTTATTTTTGGTTTTTTATTTTTTCGATCAAAAAATAATCGTTGTTTTTGATTTTTATTTTTTCGATCATTTTTAACCGTTATAAGGTCTTTTAACTCCCCAACTAAGAGTGTTACCTTCTCTGAGAGAAGATTATCTTTGCGAAGTTATGCTTGTTATTCATACCAAGTGTAGCCAGGCCTTTCTGCAATTGGTCCTTCCATTGTATGCGGAAGCATCGAGAGCCATGCGTGCGACATGTCCATGCCTGGTACTTTTATTCGCTAAAATATGTGCATGCATTAGGGTGGGACAAAAAAAAGTAAAGTCGACATTTTTAGGCTCTCACCCCCAAGACTGTTTTATATCGAAAAAAGTACACTCCTGTTTTTTCTTTTTTGAAATCGAAAAATATTTAGGGCTCGCTCAAAAGCGTTCATGCATTTATATGAAAAAAAAAATCAATTTTTCGTAGAAATGGTATAGAATCCTTGAAAATGAATATTTTTCAATCAGCAAATAATAATAATAATACTCAATTATTTTTTCGACCATTATTTAATAATAAATATTTTTTATGGGTACCCCAAACCCCCTAAAAATGCAGTAGACGACACATAAATTGGGTGTTATTTCTTGAAGTCTCTTGAAGATACAAATTTTCAAAGACTCTGCACTATTTCTACGAAAAATTGCTTTTTCCGACCTCTAAATATTTTTTGATTTAAAAACAAAAGCAGGGGTATATTTTTTCGATATAGAACAATCCTAGGGGGTGAAGGCATTAAAATTCCGACTTTACTTTTTTCCCCAATAATTTGTGGACCACCCTAATGGGCATGCCATTATAGAGCTGCATACATGTCATTTCAAATCTGCTGGGAAAAATGCCATTGAACTTGTCTCGAATAGAACTCTCGAAGGTCCCTGAAACCTTCTCATCTTATCGTCTTGTTTCTGCATTATATAAAAGGACATGTACGATGGTATATTTGTGGAGCGTGGTTTTTGTTCATCGAGAGAAGGTTCTGCTTTTCAGTTGCTACTTGGGGCTAGAGTAGCACCTAATGGCAAGTATTATCATTCGCTTGATCTTCATGGCTGACATAATTATAGCACAGAAAAGTTTTATTTAGTGAATTAGTGAATATATATTTAAAATGTATACTTTTTATTTTCTTTGAATATAAATGCTCCCTTTAAATTAATCATATCTGGCAACCCGCTTGGTAAAGGCATGAGTTCATCAAGCTCCCAGAAAGCTAAAAAAGCTTCAACTCTCACAAATTTTTGCCACATACAACACTCACTATCCCTCTCTTCTCAATCAAAAGCTTACCAAGGATGCCACACGAAAACTTTTATTGTACCAATACTATACCAAATGAATATGCGTAGTTGATTGGCAGCGCTAAGCCCAGGAAAAGATATGTATGTATGCACATATACATATTTATATTTCGATACTCATTTCTCTCACACTCTCACGCGCTCAAGCATCCTTATCAAAAATGGCTTTTGATGCTCAACGTTTAAACGAATTTTGCTCATACCTTGCGCATTCACGCTTTCATCCACCTTTGAAATGTGTAAATATATTTACCAACAAAAACAAAATTTCCACTTGCTATGTTGCTCTACCAGTTGGATAACAAAAACACATGTCAGCGCATGCTGTGCGAACAGTTTGAAAGATTCCAGCGTCGCGTACGGTTGGTTGTCCTCAAGGATAGAAAAAGAAAATATTTTAAATATTCGAGTGTGCCAAATATATAAATACATACTTTGTAGTTATGAAATACAAAATAATTTTAAGTGGATGTGAAGAAGAGAGTAAAAGGTAAAAATTCAAATTAGAGGAGTTCAAGTGTCAAAAAATTACAGCAAAAGACACAAAATCTAGAGTGGAAATTAACAAAACAAATATTCCTAAAAAAAGTGTAGCATAGCCGTAGGCGCATCAGCGTAACCAGCGTAGCTAGGTAAGTCTATTTGCCTTGACTGATTTTGTTTTTATTTCACCTTCTTGCTATCTTAAGCATACTCTCCTGTTCTTTCTCTCATCCTCACCACCCGAAAGGGCAGTAGGCGAAGGCTGCATAGATTTACACACACGGCGCTACGCCTAAATGTAGTGCGCATATGTTTGAAACCAAATTGAATCACATTAAGCTGTCAATAATCCGCAATGCAATTGTAGAAGCAGCAGCAGCGGCATGCATACAAAACATGTCAATTTAGTCAAATGCATGCCAAATACACAAATAACGTTTACTTATGCATACAAGCATATGGCGCATGCATGCCAATACGAGTACAGTTGGACGGAATGTACACATACATACATGCCATATGCGTGCTCGCCGCTGTAGTGCCTTTTTTGCCATTATTCTCATCATCTCATGCGCTTGGCTGTGCGCTTGTATTTGTATGCACAATGCGCCGTTGTAGGTCAGTGTTGCAATATTTATGACGTTCGGCGCCCCAAATTGCGCTACATACACATGAGCACACACACATACATATGAATATGCATGTATGCAACACTCTTCCCCCAACAATTCATGCGTTGTGTTTCTCCAAATGATGGGCAACAGATTTCCACATGTTACCAACAAATTGTTACTGAATTGTTTGCTGTTATTTTTTCATTAACCTGCTGCGCGCATAGTTAGTATTTTCCTCGTTTTATTGTTGTTTTGCTGTAATTTTCAGTTTTTGATTGTATTTGTTGGTCATTAAATTTTCATTGCTCCACTTTTGTTTGGACTTCGTCCGTTTCGCCGTCACTGCTGCTTGTGGCTGATGGCGCTTGTATTTGCCAAAAATGGGATTGTGTTATTTTAGGCGCTGCGGTTGTGCAAATAAGCAGATTATGAGCTTACTGCGTGACCTGCTATGGTAATTATTTTTTTTCTTGTGTTTATGCGCTTAGAGTTATTGTATGTTTGGTGGGCTGTAAAAAGTTAGGTGATTTAGTATTGGTCAGTCGATAAATATTTTAATTGCATAGCCTAAGGCGTATTTATTGTAATAGAGTTTAGCATACGAATTGCGCATTCTAGTTTTGGGTGTGTTATCTAGGCATAATAATTTGTTAAAAGAAGCAACTACTATGTCGTGGGCAATATTAGACTATTTATTTGGTGTTCACTTTTGAAATCATTACTCTGTACACCACTCGGTTGGCTGGGTATAGGACCAAACCAACTTTTTATAAGAGATTGAGTCATAAGTAAAAAAGTAATTTTTCCGCTTTTCGAAGTTAGCCTCCGAACTCGAGATATGGACCTTCGAAGTTCGAAATTGGCCATTGATAAAAAATTATTGTGGGTAAAAAAGCAGGGGGGTAAATAACTAAAAAAGTGAAAATATTAAAATGGTTTATAACTTTTTTTGTGCAAACTTATATTACAGGTGTTATAAGGTATCAAGAGTCAGATCTTCGAAAAATTAGAAACTTTATATTTTAAAAACTTTTGTACTGATTTAAAAAAAGTAATATCGTTGTAAAGATGATTAAACGTCCTTTCTTCTGAAAGGCATATACATATATACATCCCATTTATTGATGTATCGAATTAAAGGTAGTTTTCTGCTTTATTTAAATAAAGAACTCAATTTTATTACTAATAAGAGTTTTTTGTTTAAAATATTTTTTTATAAAAAGATAGGTATTTTTTTGTTTTAAGTGTTTCTTCTAAAATTTTTGTACACGGGGTATACAAGTATGCATATCAGAAGAAAGGGCATGTAATCGCCTTTACAACGATTTTAATTGTTTTTTATATCGGCTCGAAAATTTTTGAAATATCAGGTTTTTAGTTTTTCGAAGATCTTACCTTTAACCGCTTATATCACCTGTAATACAAGTTTACACAAAAAAAGTTATAAACCATTTAAATAAGAGGAAAAGTCGGACCAAACCCACATTTTTACTTTTTTAGTTATTTGCCTACAATAATTAAAAATAATTTTTTACCAAAGGCCAATTTCGAACTGCGTCTCGCTTTCGGAGGCTAACTTCGAAAAACCGAGAAATTACTTTTTTACTTATGACTCAATCTCCTAAAAAAAAATTGGTTTAGTCCAATAACCAGAAAAAAGTTGGTTTTGTCGTATAGTATTATGATTACTTTTTGCTTGAATTTTTGGAATTTATTTCAATAAAAAGCGGATGCTGCTAACATCCAGAATATATCCAAGCTGCATTTATTTATAAGATTCGAAGATGTATGTAAGCGCCTCCGCTTAGTGGACGGACTTTAATAGTTTTTTCTGGTATTTATTTCATTCAATAATGCGAAGACTGGAATTCTCAATGGACTTATTTATTTATTTTGTAACTAAGAACCCCTATACAGACAATGCTACTCAAGCTTAAGCAGAAGAGAGTGAAAGGAGTGTCCTTATCTGATGATGAGCCAATTTTTTCAGCTGGGTTATTTCTATCTATCCTGGGCAAGCCGATAGGCTGATCAATTTGGTCTTAGAGTCAACACAGATAAACAAAATTAATCATCTTTGGGGCCAGCAATAAAGTCCCTATGTCGCTTTGAATTAGCACAGTTTAATAGCTTATATGTTCTACGATTATCCAAATGAGCGGCGTACCAAGGGGTCATGCTAGATGCTAAATAAAGTTTTAAAATAAATGTAAGGGTGATGGTAAAGAGAGTAAGTGTAGCCTTTTTTTGGGCAGACGTGAGGCCTTAACCCAAAAGTTGAACACTGAATGTACGCGGAAGTGTTACGTCCGTTTTTATGTTACGGTTCACTGGTCTTGCAGACTGCCTTACCTAACCAGTACCATCAAGTAAAACTAGGTAACGCTTAGAGGTCCACATATTTCCGGACCATAGAGGCAATGAAAATTTGCCTCATGGTTGCCTACTTCCTTTAGACCTTCACATAGTGCACAGCGCTTCAGTGTCTGCTGTTTGAGCACAAAAAGGACGATCTGGCACAGTCATAAACTTTTTGGTTGACCTTACAAGATAAGGCAGGGCACCGATTATATACGCCTATAAATACAATTCAACAGGTTCTTTGGGGTAATTTCACCGCCAAGAAGTAGCCGGGATGGATACAAAACGTGTAAACCAATGGTTACAATGTATGAAGCGTAATTAAAGTAGACGTTGCTCTTAATCCCTGGTAATCAAAAGATCAATCCGTCTACCTAACTCTGCGGCCGGCTATTATGGCTCTGGAGAACTTTAAAACAAAATCAGAGATGGTAAAGGAGTAAATAGCGTTGGTAGTACGTTCGAAGAAGACTCAGTTTGGGTCCCTAGTCATCGCAATATAAATTTGGGTGCTGAAGAGTTAGCCAGGAAAAAGTCCTCCTTAGACTTACTCGTTGACCGTCTCGCACACCTATTCGGAACTGTATAAAGACAAATTTCACTTTACAATCTACAAAAATCGATTCTTTGGTTGCGCAAGGTGTTAGACTGCTGCATAGCCAATGCAGCCCAAAAAAAACATACAAGACCTTATACCAGACGCTGCTAGACTAGTAGCGGTTCTTACTCGGGATTGCCCATTTAGTATCCATACGAGAAGTCTGGGCATTGTCTAAAATTATTTCTGTAAAATCTGTGGTAACAAAAACCAACAGGAAGCAGTATAGGAGCTTCTTTGCAATTGATAAGCTGTAATGAGGAGCTGGAATATCATACTGGGAGCTTATGAGTTAACATCGCTGCAGCATCTGTCTGATACAGGCCTCTACAGCATTCTCAATTTTACCAGGCACACACGTTGTTTACATTAGTTCACCGAAGCCACAAATTTTTAAATACTAATAGCCACGAAAGAAACAGATTGATGCGTACCATGGTTTGCTTTGGTTGGATCCTTTTCTACCTACAACCATCCAATGCGTGAATGGGAGAGTGATTGCAATAGGCGTAAGAGTTGTGTTCTTTCAGCAATCCCCGTTAATCTCCAGTTTAGGCTTTCGCATTTCTGCAGCGTATTTCCAGCGATGGCGGTGACCATAAAGGAATAAGTCGATTGGCTGTGTACCAGTGCAAGACCGATTAAAATGATTGGAAGGGTAAATAACTGACAGCGTGGTGGCAATCTGGGATCCAGTATTGCTTCCATCCATCCATTTCCATCCATCGAAACTGCCTGAAATCTCTCTCGGTCGCAATGGATTGTCTCCAAATTAGGCTTATTTTTATTCCAAAGCACAGTGACATTGCAGGAACCGAATGGCTGAATAAATCGGCTTGGTGGGTCATCTTTGGTATTATCTCTCCTGACCGAGCGGGCTTGGCGACCACTGGAAGAAAATACCGTCATGCAAACTACTTCTGGGTGATATTCGACTGCGGACGATCAAATTAGCTTCTTCAACTAATTAAGCTTCAGCTCTTGGTTCCGACTAGAGTTCTGATCGGGCATTTCTAAATCGGAACTCTTTTGGTGGCACGCCTTTACATCGTTTAGGACTTCTATTTTCGTAATGGTTGAACGATAACGAGTTGAGATCATATTAGCATTTCCTTTTAGCTGCCCTGTTTTCGAAAGACTAAGGTCGCTCGGCTCTTAGTTAATCCACATTCCCAATGAGCTGACCAAAACGGATATCAGCTGCCTGCAGAACTTTATGTTGAACACCCAGCCT
>JAPVRG010268453.1:2512-15072 GCA_029783565.1 Rhagoletis cerasi
GAGTCTTATACTCAATGTTAAATATTAGGGCGGGTCTTAAATCGATCAATTTAAGACGCCGGTCTAAACACCATGTAAGTAATATACATTCCAAATATGAATAGGTATAGATCCGTACTTATTACCGTTATGAAGCAAAACCTACCTTACACTTCTTTTTAGGGATGTAAGCCAAAGAAATACATCGATGTTTTTTTCGATATGATACATCGAAATTTTGCATCGATGCATATCGATGTAACGTATAAAAACATCGATTTTTTCGATGCACCGGATGAAAATATAAACAGTTTGTTTCAAATAAAAATATATAACAGGAAAATGGAACAAAATGGAACAATCGGAATTTCAATAAATGTTTAATTATTAACTCATAGTGGAAAGTACTTATTGATTTAAATAGTTACAAATCCCAGTTGTTTAGGTCTAAAGTTTGTAAAAATAAAACTTTGTTAACCCGTTTTGCTTGCAATCTACTGTGATTCTGATTGAGCACTTGAGAAGCCTTCGAAAAGTCTTTCGGAAGGTTCTGAACTGGCTACAATTGTTAAATGTTTATAAGCTATGTGAAACAGCTTTGGAAATTGCTCTTTAAAATCCGCCCAAATTTCCAAAATATTTTCATTTAACCGACCAACTGTTGCTCCTAAGTAGCCGGATAGCTCATCTGAAAGACTTTCCTCGCATCTATTAGATTTTCAGTTTATATGCACTAATTTGTGGTGATCGCTCCAAAGACTGAAATCTTCCGAATTTCGGTCCGATTTATCTGAATCGGATTCGCCATGGCTTTCGTCGAGACTAATGGCGCCTGCACAAGCTAACGGACCAAAAAGAAAATCTTATTCATTAAAATTTTTCTCGTCTTACTAGCAACATATAAATGAATGAAGTTTTGTTAACTTTTTAAAATACAGTTTTATTAAAAAATTAATATCCTTTGAATTATCTACAGTCACTTGCAGCACAGCTTTGTATTTCAGTCTTGTAAATTTGTACGCATAAGCCGATGCATCGAAAAAAAGACATCGATACATCGTTGTATATCGGAAGGTCCAAAACATCGGTTTTATTCGATGCATCGAATAGCAAACATCTATGTTTCCGATGCATAGATTTTTTTTTGCATTCCTACTTCTTTTTCTGCTATCTGTGAAAAGACGACAATCACTATGTTGGTACTTTTTTTATCCCATCTGTTGCAAAATATCACCAACATCGTTACAAAAAAACTAAATCTTTCTCTTGCCAAAATTCGGTAACAGATTTTTTTCTACGGGTACGATAAAATGTAATGGTGGTTTCCGGAGTAAGCAATTTTTGTTCTTTTAAACGAGAAGCTAAAATTTCAGAAGCTTATTTCGGTAAGTTCAGATCTCTTACTAATTAATTTTAAAAATTCTTTCTGTTTAATTGGTTGACGATCTTGGCTAAGTTTGTAGTCTGAATCAGAGTTTTCACTTGATGTATTTCGTTCGGATTCAGAGGGAGTTGGATTATCACAAGATTTAGATGTGCTGGGATGTACCTGTCGTGAATTTCATTGAGGTCGTTGAGCAGAAGATAAGTTAGGATATGAGCACTTATATCGATTTTCAGGGTCAATTCCGTTTATTTTCACAACGCAGAAGTAACAGTCGTCATGATGGTTTCGAGGTTCTCGCCAAATCATGGGTGTTACGAACATTACTGCATCTCTTTTTCCACTGGACCATAACCGTAAACATACCACACATTTCTGGCATACAATATGAGGAACCCATGGCTTGTCCTGACTAATAATAATACGTATGATAATTACATTTATTTATGCAGTCATGAAGAAGGAGAAAGAGGAGACATCGCTGGGGTGCAAACAAAAAGCTAGACTTTTAGATTGAAACAATTCACAAAGAAATTTAAAAAATTATAAACTATGCAAAAGCTTACTCGAATTTATTCATTATTTTGAAATTTTAAAGCGAGAGCCAAAAGGACACGTTTATTTTTTTTCTGGTAATACATATTTCCAAAGCTTTCAACAAAACATTCTTTTGAAAAAGCTGAATGAAGGACGACATAATTTACAGATATTTTTAATAAATATAAGGTTAATTTAAATTCTCTACCATAAAAATCTGTATGCCAGTACACTTATGTACATATAAGAAGAGAAATTTAAAATATAGCTTCACGACATATGCGCCAACTGTTACCAAACTATTAGCTGAATGCCGCACTTACAAACCCTCCTCAATTCTCGTCGATACTCCCTGCGAAACACTTTCTCTACTTTTTGCCTCAACAATTTATGTTGAGCACATCAACAATTACATGTATTTATACATACATATGTACATATTTATGTATGTATATACGAAGTACACACAATATGTTGCTGGGTGAGTGAACGCATAAATACCGTGTCGTATACGTGATTTTTCCAAATTGATTCACATGCAATTTTCCATGCCATTACGAAGAAATCCACTTAATACCAGTGTTGGCGCGTTTGCATGTGGCAAATGTGTTTTATGGGCAGTAGTGAAAAAGAAAAAAAATATACAAAATAATAAAAGTCGACTAAAAGCATAACACATGTGTTATATGTATATACATATGCACATATGTATATGTGCGCCTACGCGTGCAATAACCACTGGAGGGTAAATCGCAAGAAATAAAAAACAGGCGAAATTTTTAAGTAAAAGTAGTGGATGGCAGGCTAGAAAAAATGGCGTATAAAACCAGTGAGGAATATTGGTCAGAAAAATTGTATAGTAAATTTCCATATAAACCAATAAGTATGCAAACATACATACATACACATATATGCAAAGTACTAAAAAACAAAACAAGCAATGAGCAAAACTACATATTTTTTATAATAATCGAACGCTCAAACCCTTCCAAACGAATCAACGAAGTGTGTGTGTGCGTGCATTAAGGCGAAAGTCATAAAAAGAAATTGTTGCAATATTTGTACTCAACAACGGCGGAGGGTTATTTTTTGTTTGGTTTTTTTTTGTGTGTGTAGTGTATTGATTTGTTTTCGTTTGCTTAATACTGAGCTTTATTGTTGTTTTTGTTTAAGCATAATATTCAATTTGCTGTGATTTCATTTGCTTTTGCGCGCAGCCACTACAATGTGCAAACAAGCGATTTGTTAACAGACAATAAAATGAAAAAAAAAAAAAAAAACAGTAGTATTCCTAGTAACCGTTGGAATGGAAGAGTTCGTAAGAGGCTTGTGGTAGGGCCAATACCGGACAATACAAACACGCAAGAGAAAAATAATGGCAAAATACAAATGCATCAAACAAACGATATGGCAGACGACATCGATAAATTTTGCAGCAAAATTTTCGATTAATATGTGTATCGATAACCGTATCGGTAGATACATGTATGGGTAAAGACTTCGGTAAATGCAATCACTGCATAAATAATATCGCAGGGAATATCGATAGTTATTTAAGAAAATTTTGACAATCGATAAACAAATGAGTAATCAAACAAATGATATCGATACAAAAACAACGAAAATATCGTTCAATATGTGTATCGATAACCCTAAGTGTAGATATACCAATACAAATTCGATAAATGCAACCAATTCAAAAAATGGCGTTTAGCTTATAGATATTTAAGCCAAAAAGTATCAAAAATCAAAAAACAAATTACCCATTAAACAGGCGATTTGGAAGAAGATATCGATAATTCTTCCAACCGAAATATCCTTAGATATGTGTATCTATAACCGTAACGATAGATATGTAGATCGGTAAAGAATTCGACCTCGACAATGAAATCGTTGAGTATATAATTAATTATTCAAAAAAGTATCGTAAATCGATCGAAAAATTAATAAAAATATCGGTCACTATGCCGGAAAATAATCCATAATAATTTTTTAAATAAATCTGTAAGGATATCGACTAGTATACTGTTGTAGGTAAAGAAACCGATTCATATATACATAATATTGGTGTTTGTGTTGGTACCGACGTGTATATCAATAATTATGTAAATATATGTGTATATCAAGCTGGAGGTAGGTGGGGGTGAGCACCCTGATAAGCAAGAATGTTTCAGGTAAAGTCACCAGCATGTAAATTAAAAAAAAAATTAAAAAAAAACATTTGTAGTACATACAGTTAAAGCAAATATATGAAAAGGTCCAATTTTTTTTAATTCTAAAAAATGTAAATATCTCAAAAAAGATGATACTTTTACCTGAAAACTTTTTGCTTATCAGGGAGCTCGCCTCCCCCACCTGTCGTGAATGGCCAGAGAAAAAAATAATAATTAATCATAATGATCAATGATCTTAGCATTTTAGATGAAATATTAGTTCTGTTTAAAAAAAATGATGTAAATATAAGCATTTGATGTACCTACATATCAGGAACCGTAATCATTATGACTTGATATTTAATCATTATTTCAAGATTTTAAAATTTGAGATCAATAATAATAATACATTTCTGAGTTTTATTTTATCGCTCAGAAATAAAAATTATGTGTCGATTTATATTTTTTTGGTCCAAAAAATAAAACTATTTTTTTAAGTGTTATTTTTCGCTCTAAAATAATAATTAATTTATGAATTTTATCTTCTTTCATCAAAAATAATGTTTATTTTTGAGTTATTTTTTTGATCGAATATAAAATTCATTTCTTGTGCGTCATTTTATCTTCCAGAAATAAAAATTAATATCAGATTTTTATATTTTTAGGCAGAAAACTGAAAACCTCACACTGCTTTTCCAATAAGTGTTTAGTGGTAGGTATTACAACAAATTTATCAACCCTATTTTTCTTAATACATACATATGTACATATATTAGCATAAACATTCTTTGTAATTTTTGAGCGCGTATGTTGCCGAGTGCTTAGCAAAAAATATTTACTACTAAAGGCTTTTAGAAAAGCTTTGTGGCGTTCTGAGTGTTTCGATCTGCCAGAAAAAAAATAAACTCAATAATTTATTTTTATTTCTGAGAGATAAAATAACGCTCAAGAAATGAGTTTTATTTTCGATCAAACAAATAAAACTCAAAAAATAATGACCTTTACTGATCAAAAAATAAAACTTACAAAATAATCAATATTTCAGAGAGAAAAAACCACTCGAGAAATGAGTATTATTTTTGACCAAAAAAATATAACTCGATACATGATTATATATTCTGAGCGATTTATAAAAATTAAAAGTGTAGTTATTAATTATAATTTTTATATACATCGCTCAGAAATTTTTAAATCGTATCATATTCCTAAAGGACATGAAAAAACATGCGCATATATATACTAGAAATTGTTATACGATATTTGGAAGCTTTTGATTTTTTTCATTGAAAATTAGAAAATAATAATTATTTGCGGTCTCTGCTACATATAATCCCAAATTTATAATATAAAATACCCTCTACCAAAAATTCAAAAACACCAAATTCTAACAACTGAACAGCTGTCAAAAATCTGCTTTTTAATCAAGAAGTTGTTTATATGAAAGTGCCTCCCGTTTTATATCATGTATAATAGTTAATTTCGGCAGGCGCTGAATAAAAACTGAATTTTCACGTAAAAACAAATACACACATGAAAAATAATGATTTTATGTGAAACCCGGAAAGGGGTTAACACATGCAAAGTATAGGTATAAAAGAAACCAGTCAGAATAAATTTTGCAGAAAATTGCACACTTTAAAAGGGTAAATGCTTTAAAAGTGAAAGAATAAGCATAAACAAATTAGAATAGTCGTTAAAGTTAAAGGAGAATGTTGAAGGATGAAGCGTCCAGCCATCTTTTCAACGTAGGGAAGAGAGGCTAGAGAAAAGGAACGGCGCCGTGCCTAAAAGTGAGCAACGAAGAAGTGTTAAGTTACAAAGAAGCATGCAGATGCGTCGATGCGTGTGTGTTGGGTGTACATATGTTTGCGAAAATTTGTTCACCTTTTTTCCTTTTTTTTTGTTTTTTGTTGCTTTATGTACATTAATGTACAATATGCGTGTAAAATAATATGACACCAAGTGATATCTCAATTTGGAAATACTAGAAGCCTATACAAAAAAAAAATAGCACAAACTTTTGTACTACATATACATAAGTAAATATACCGAAGCGAAATTTATTGAAAAAAAGGGGATGCATATCAGTTACTGAAATGCTACAGAGATGAAAAGAAAAAAGTTAAGTGAAAGTGAAAGTGAAGGCGAAAACGTAAAAAAATTTGAGAATTTGAATGTGTGTGTACAAAAAGGTTGTACTTATGTATTTGTATAAATACTATTTTCATACATATATTTTACATACATATATTTTACATACATACATGTACAAACGATAACTATATTGCACAGTAGATTTGCCAAAAATCCATACATCAGTTCTGAAGAACAAAGAGCTGTTGGTGAGCGCACTCGCGTGTGTTAATACTTAGATATACAATAATATTTAAACAAAGGATCACAATCTATGTGTAAGTGTGCGACATACATACATACATATGTATGAGTTAAGTCATTCCATATTCAAATTCATCAACGTACTCCCAAAAATACCAATAACTTTCTCCACATAAACAAAGTCAAATTGAACCCTTTTCAAAACAAAAGGCAAATCAAAAATTGGTTGAGTGTAGAAAGGAAAGAGCGTCAAGTGTGCTAGAAACAAAGGAAACGAACGTTCACAAAACCCATAAAATACGTACACATATAGACTAGCAAACAAATGCGCGTGAAAATTAAACTTATGTAAACCAAAGCCTAAACCCAGACGCACAAACCGCTCTATTTTTATTATACTTCTGTTTTGACTGTTTGCATGCACAATTCAATATGTGCGTATCCATACATATGTACGTATTTATGTGGGACGAAAACCCGTTTAGTTTGGTACTTCAAATCGACAGAATATCCTGCGAGCGTAGGGCAGCAATTCAATTTAGTGCCAAATGACGCTGACTTATGACTCGTAAAGTGTGAATGTGCGTTGATTTTCAATGTCTGAAATTTGCGGGCAAATTGAATGTTTTTTTTTTAGGACTAGTAAAAATGGGCAATACTGATAGGCTCATAGTGAGCTTCGATTTTTGAATCCCTACTGGACCTATTACTAACTAAATTTAAAATAAGGAGTTACCGTTAAACGATTTCTGCTGAAGGGATAACTAAAGCACTCTGCCTGCAGGAGCCATTACATTCAGGTTAGATTTTGTTGCAGTTAAAAAGCGTATATGAAGATTTGATAACTCTGATCTTAAGCATTTTGCCTTCTAAAGGTATTCAGGAGACCGCCACGCTGTCGTGCCATTGAATGCCTGCTAAACCATTTTCGATTTCTCTGCCAAGCTGGTAAAAAAAACAAGTAATTTTTAATGAAAAATAAAACTGACTTCCATTCTCATATAAAAATTTAGGAGAACCGTTAATTTCTCCAAGATCCAATGATCGGAACTAAACAAAATTAGTATGAGTCAGAGGCGCACCCAGGAGTATATTTTGGGGGGGTATATACTTCTAAATATATATCAGCAGAAAATACTGAAAATTCGCTGCAGATAATACGCTCTTTGAAATACATTTATGCAAGTTTTATGTACAGTCTGTAATAAATAAATATACACACTTTTAAAAGTTTCATAAATTGCACTTTATTTACATAAAATTAACAAAGAATTCTAGCATTTATAAGAAATTAGCGGTACTCCTAAATTTGTATATGATAATTGAAGTCGGTTGGGGGGTTCGCTTTAAAATAATGAAAAGTTCTATAAACACAAGACGCACTCAACTTTTAAAAGTAATAAATAAATGTTAAAAAAGAATTTTAATAATTTTTAGCTGATTCGTAGACAAGCCCCAAAACCCACCTCTTGCGTGCGCTAATGGTATGGGACCAGCCTTGAGGTACCACCTCTCCGATAAAACAATAATTATCAAAAACGATTCACGTGGTCTAAAGTTATCCGGTAGTAACTAATAACCTCCTCCTTTTTTGAAGTCGGTTAAAAAAAATCTTCGGTATATAGCGGCGCAAAAAGTTCGTGCAGCTCTATATGCTTTGGTTTTCATTTACTAAGCAGAATGATCGATTCCGACCCGAGATTTAAAGAAATCATTCACGCATTCCTACGGTGACAATCTGTCCTTTGAAAGGACAGTCCTTTATTCTACCTCTCCGTCCTTTATATTTTTGTTTTAAACAAAGGACGCCGTTTGTCTTTCATTTATTAAACTGTCCTTGAAGGGAGCCCTGGATTTAGGAAAAAAAAAATAATTTTTAAACAGAGAATATCAATAATAAAAATTTCCCATATGAAATCGAATGAAAAATCACCTGGTTGCTACGACCTCACTCCAAAGTTAATCGGTAATCTTTGTACAACCTATAAATCACGAATGATCGCTAGTACTGATAGGGGGAAACTATATTATTTAAAAGAAATTCATTATTCCACAGAAAAACTTAAGTCAATGGGGAAGGAGGACTAGACAAAGTATATCCTTACATCCAGCAAACAGTCAGCACACTTGCGTCTCGGCACTCACGTTACTATTGACGGTTATAATTCCGAAAAAGTAGAGTATTTCGTTAGACCAATAATGATGTCAGCCCTGAAATTAAACGGAGAGTCACTTTTGCCAACAAGCGCTACTTTGGACTGAGCAGGCAATAGAAAAGGAAAGCCCTCTCACATCGTACAAAAACTGCACTCTGTAAGTCGTTTATCATTCCTGTCATAATGTAGGTGACAAGAGCATAAATCATAAATCGATCCTTGGAGTTTCTGTGAAAAAGTTACGGTCATTTACGCAATGGCTATACGAGAATTCACATACATAGGCATAGTGCATGGAATGAAACTACCCGGCCTCGATCGTTTCACCGTGTAGTAGGAATTATGGCACGCTTTGGCTTCTGTTGGCATTGCCACAAGCGAGAAACGATCAACTTGCTTTTTCGCAACTGACTAAAATCCGGTTAAAGCGCCAACCAAGAAGACGAGCTTGTGCAACTAAATAATATCATTAATCCATCATTATTTTAGTTAAATTATGACATGGCCAAGGTACACGTATGTACATAGAACCAAATAATTCTCAAAAAATTTCCTTTATTTTACGTTAATTAATATGACCACCGTATACAAACCATCCTCTTCACCAATCTAGCAATCCCAACAAACAAACATAAAACTCAAAGAAATTGAAAATTCTACTATCCACTTGATAACATCAATGTATTCTCCATTAACCATACAGTTAATTAAATGGCCAACTTGTCTAGATTTTTCAATAAGCTTGCACTTCAATTTAAATCATAAGTCTACAACATATTGAGTGGATTAGCTGTAGCCCATTGGCTAAAGCTAATGAAAATTTCCAAAACAAAATGAACGCATGAATTTTATCGAAGCATAGCACAAGGCGCACAGCACAGCAGTAGATCGTATACACAGATACCGGCTCAAGCATGCATACATACACCCATCAGCACTACCATAAATGAATAGAGGAGCTCAACGTATGAGTGCAGCACACAACACAGCAGGGCCACAACAAGCAATGAAAAGCGAATGAATACCTGAGAGTATCAAAATAGAAGCGGAAGATTTTGTAGGCAGCAATGAGTTTATGAGAGTATTTAGTACTTATGTGTACCTACGTATGTATGTATGTGTGCAAAAATTTATGTGCGTGTGATGAAATTGTTACAAGATATATGTATGTATACAAGCACACAGCTCAACACTCCTTGCCATGAAGTTGATGCTTGAGCGCTCCCTTTACATGCAGATTTACTACCTAATCTGCTGACATCCATCCAATCTTATTCTAAGTATGCTATCCATCCATTCATGTACCATGTAAGCTGATTGTCATCGACCAAGTCAAGTCATCAGCATATGAACACAACTCATTGACTTTTACTGGCTAAAGGCAACAACAAAAAAGCAGCAGCAAAAAAAAACATAAAAATAAAACCAACGGACGGCAACCAATGGTAGCGCGTTCATATGGAAGTACAGGCATGCTCGAAATGAAACAAGCAAGGCTCAGGATGCTTCACCATTTAGCTACCAATGTCCTCCTACATAAATGCATACACATATTTACAGTAAGGTATAAATATATGTATGCATGTATGCGCTGGTGTTCATATTGCCGTGCCTTTATTGTCAACACAATACAAGAAGCAGCTCACTTTAGCTGTGGTCTTTGCTGTTATTGCCGAATTTCTAATTTAACGCAAGAATAATTTTTGTGGTTGAATATTGTAAAGCGACCACAGGTGTACAATCGCTTGCCTAGAATTTGCAAAAACAATAGCATTTGCATATGTGTACATGTGCGTGTGTGTGTGTGTGTGTGTGGGCGCAGCAATTGAAAGCAAGTCCTATGCGCTAGGTGGCTTGACAATCGAGCGCTTTATGAAGGATTTACAAGCGGCATATTTTTGTGGGGTTATGCTGGTATTTTTCATTAGTTGCAGCTAGATTGCGTCGCTTTGCATGCAAATATGTACTTATGTACTTACGTATGTATGTATGTATGTAACTACACTGTTTGACATCAAAGTTCTTCTGCTGTCTGTTGTTTGTTCTGGCTTACTTTGTCAAATTGGTAGCAATCAAAATGTGGGAAAAGGGCAATCGTTGCCGGAAGGTAGTGATTTTAAAAGCAAATCGAGGAATAGAAGTGAAGAAAGTATGGAAAAGCGGGGCAAATAAAAAATGGAATGGAGCAAAGAAAAAAATAAAATAAAAAAAGGAATATAAAAAATAAATAAAAGCAATGAAATGAAATAAATCTGACAGATTAAAAAACAATTATATTAATTATGCAAAAAAGTATAATTACACTTGCTCAGAAATAACAACAATATAAAAAAGGGAATAAAATAAAAATTGTTATTTAAATAAACTGGCTTAAATTCAGGCACGATTCGATGATCTTACATCGCACAGTGGTCAATAAATGGAATTTAATGTTCATAATTCTCTGGAGCCTTCATTTCTCAACCGAGAGAATAGTTGAGGCCGATTTTTGATTTTTTATTTGTTGACACTAAATTTTTTAGTGCAAAATGCAGAAATAGTGGCAATTTTGAAAAGGATCGATTCTCCTGTTCCAGTTAATAAATGTTATACAACAAAAACTACTTTAAGACAAATGTAGGGTTCCCCCAAAATGAAAAAAAATTTCACAAGACAAATTTGGAATGTTTAAAAAAAAATGTTCACCAAAATAAAAAAATAAATTTTGAGTTTTCAGAAAAATTTTGGATATGCAGTTTTATAGACCATTTAATTTTAGTACAATAAAGTGCAAGGTTTAACTGTCTAAGAGTTCAAGTTGATTTTTAATAATTTTTTTTCGCTTTTAATTCCCATTTAGCATGCGGATGTGCTCGAAATGTTAGCGAAAAAATTGTTAAAAATCAACACTAACTCTTAGCCATTTGAAACTTGCACTTCCTTATACTAAAATTTAATGGTCTATAAAACTGCACATCCAAAATTTTTCTGAAAACTCAAAATTTATTTTTTATTTTGGTGAAATTTTTTTTTAAACATTCCAAATTTTTCTTGGGAATTTTTTTTTCGTTTTGTGGGAACCCTACGGTGTTTTTAAGTAGTTTTTGTTGTGAAACATTTGTTAACTGGAACAGGAGAATCGATCTGTTTCAGAATTGCCACTATTTCTGCATTTTGCACTAAAAAATTTAGTGTAAACAAATAAAAAATCAAAAACTATTCTTTTGCTAATTTTATGAACATTAAATTCCATTTATTGACCACTGTGCATTGACTCGTATCACTATCTTATTGCAGCCAAAATGCGTACACGCTCTGTAGAGCAAAGGACTTGCATCTTGAGGAAAGCTCGACGTCAAAAAGCTGCAATCGCAATAGAAAACCAACAGACTCGCTACTTATGTACACAGCTCTCACTCCGGCTCTCAGAGGGTACTATATATGCAAGCCAAAGAAATTGTATTTTAGTGAGTCCGAATAAAAAAGTGATACGAAGAGGAATGTCAAGCCGTTGCAGAGGAAGAAGACGCTGCCTACAGAGCCACGCTGCGATCGAGCGCAACACAAGCTGTGCAAGAGCATAATCGAGGATTGAAAAAGAAGAATGCACGTCCCAACCAGAAGAACGCTAGCTGATTAAACATTATCTCAAGACCTTTTCCAACAAACACAGTGTCTAACGTTAGTGTTTAGCTGAGGAAGAGAGGGAGACCAGGTTTAGAGTTGGGATTTGAGTAGGAGGATTAGAGAATACCTTTTGTTGCGTGAGTATGTATCGAGTTCAATGTGCCAAGACAACTAAGCACTTCCTAAGCCTGATATGAGAGGGTGAGAGAGAGAGAGAGCGATTTGCATGCAAGCAAATGAAGCGTTAGCGCAAGAAGTGACCCTTTTACCAATAATTTATTGGGGACTACATTGGAGGAGGCATGCTCTAGCTGCCGAAGCTGCTGTGCAATGAACTGAGATGCATTCAGGGTGCGAGTGGGCTTGCTTAGCAAATGGCTACCATAAAGGTGCCACCCCTACATGCAT
>JAPVRG010268498.1:0-17020 GCA_029783565.1 Rhagoletis cerasi
ATATGGCTCAAAATCATGGAGGTGGAGAATTTCAGTTGGAAAAAGTTTTTGGCTAAAATTGCAGTAAATTTACAATCTTGTCTCATTTTCCGATTAACGTAACTGACAGTTAACGATACATTTAATCGCTTTGGTTAAAATCATTCTTATTCTAATTTTATTCCATCTGAAATAGCCAATAGATCATTTTGGGAACGCTTCCACAATCCATTAAGGGAAATTTAATTGACTGAGGCACCGCAAGCCGTCTTTCCAAAGTGTGTTTTGACAGGTGAGAAATGTGTATTTGTTTCACTGAATAAATAGTTAAATAAAAGTGATGTCAGTTGTAATAGCAAATGTGTACAGCTTACCTCAATTCAAGCTAATTTCGAGAACGCTGCTGGTAAAATTGTTAAGGTTAAAATCGTATATTACTCTTAATACCAAGATACGTAGTCGGGGCAACTATCTAAAAAATATTTAATTTAACATTATAATCCAAAAACTAAAATGCGATATTGGTGGTATCGTCTTTTCGGGAACGTTCTCCTTTTTTAGTTCATCATTCAGTACTTTTCGTGATAAATTCAAAAATATGTTCTGCTCGCTCATAAATTAAATTGAAGACGACCTAGTCCAGGTCATAAAAGTGAAAAAGCAATTTAATAATAAAGTTAATTTTTTTATTTCTGCCGGAACTAAATTTTCAACTTTCAAAATTTTAACTCATATAAAAAGCACTGAAGCTACAATAAAAATTACATTAAATAAATATTTGGAGCTCATATTTTTGCTGAGAGTTTGTCCGAGCTTTTCCAAGGATATGTCGGCCTTGAAATCCGACGGAGAACCACTCTTGCCAAAAAGTGCTACTTTGGACTGTATGAGCTTTGCAGCGACATAGACAAATATGCGGACTCCAATTATCAGAATCGCAAAAACTCTTCGGTTTACTTTTCAAACAGCAAATCTACGTGATCCATAGTTCATTAATTGTAAAATCTTCACGATTTGAGATCAGTTCTTAATTCCTAATTCAAATAAATAAGAAGCTGGCTTCTCTTTGAATATACTATATACATATTTTTAATTCCATTAAATTTTAAGATATCTTTTGTCAACTAAAATATATATCTTATGTGTACTTTCTTTATTAAATTGCTATTTATTAAGCATATCTCATTTGTGGCGACCGAAAATGTATGATAATCGTTGCATATCTTCAAGGGATGGCTGTTGACGTTTGCTGGAAGCGAATTGTAAGATGGAACATACAGGAGTGCAAGGGCGGCTCTGCGATGTAAATACCAGGTGGAGAAGAACTTGGCTTCACTTGGCACTTTCGATTGGTGCCAATCAAAAAGAAGAATTCTCCCTACATAAATATTTATAAATGTCTTGATCCATAGGCATCATCAGAGCTTCTAAGAAGAAGGCAGGCCTTAGCTTGCAGCTCACTGTCGTAAACCGAAGGCAAAAAGCAATGAAGTAACTTATAACTTATGGTGATTTCGTTTCTCCAAAAAAATGTTGCCCTTCCATGGTGCAAAATATGTTTGATGTTGCACTCAACCCCGTAAAAGTGCAAGTTTTTGCCTACTTATCCTTGTCTGGCTCACGCATTTCATAATATTTTCGTTTTAAGCAACCGTCTGATTTTCAGGGAAACAATTTCCCCTGACAAATCTTCAAAGCGAAGAGAATGTGCCTCTTTTTCCTTGCTAGAGTGTGAAATTTTAAGAAACGAACACAAAATTTTCTCACCGGTTTGCCTTTATTTTACAATCGATGACGGAAAGAGGGAGGGACAGTCAAAAGGCGGCATTTTTTGGTAGAAACGAAATCACCATTACTGTCGTTCACACTTTGAACAATTGCTCAGGCCTAATTTCAGATGATCTATTTAACTAGAGATTGTTGATTAACTTCAAAAACTTATTTTAAGATCACATATTTAAACCAGGGACCGAAGTCAAATTAAAGTAGTACGTACACATGTATGTATGTTTGCACGTGTGATAAGTCAGTGGAAAAAATACATCGATATTTTTTCTCGCATCGAAACTTACATCGATATTTGTCAACGCATCGGAAGGCGTAAATCGATGCATCGATACGCATAGAGTTTTTCTACACTATGGAAATAAAACAAAACTGATTTTAAACAATTATACAAACTTTTATTTTGATGTACTTATATCAGGGCTGCAAACCGCTCTAAAAATCGGTGCGGTTCGGTTCAGTGGTTCGAACCACTTAGAAAAAACTTGTACCGGTACAAGAACCGGTTCATGAGTATCTCTGAACCACGGTTCGGTTCGGTTCAAGTGGTTCAATATATTTACACTAAGTGATACAAATATTAAAAAACTATGACAGAGACTATATACATATATACATTAGACTGTCCCAAAAAAACCAAAGTTGTTTGTTTTTAACGCATACCCCCTCATTTTATTGGTTTTATCTTAAAAAGTATCCGAATACAATTTTATGCAATTCGGACCACGGCAACCCGTGCCGACTTGCAGTCAAAGTTATCAGAATAAGCTTGGTGCAGTTCGCCTGTTTTGATTATTTACTCATTTTAAATCTGTATAAGACGGTATTACTATACTTCCTACAGTATTAGGACATAATATTTAGTAAATCTGCGTTTTTGGTTTTTTACCTGGTAGTCAGGATTTTTTCGAAAGGACCATAAATTATAATATATTTCCAAAAGTTTACACAAAATATGGAGATATGGGTATCAAATGAAAGAATAATTCGAAACAAGATTAATTATAACTTTAATTTTCAATTATCCTTCTGGAACATGTCAAAAATGTCCTTTAAAATTTTATCCTTCAAATATTTTTAATTTTTAATGATTTTGGAAGAATCTTAGTTTCATTAAAATCCTATTAATATATATAAGGATATTAAAGGATACAAATTTTAAAGGATATTTTTCAAATTTTTTAATTTGTTCCTTAATCTGCCCGAGAGGGCATGTCAAACACTAAAACACTTTATTTTGTTTATTTAATGTTATGAAAAGCATTTTTCTTAAAGGAGGAAAAGAATTTGTTATACAAGTTGAATTTAATAATTTAATGTTCATCGGAGATATTTTGTTGCCAAAAGTAATTTTTGCTGAGCTCCTAAGTTTTGTTAATTACAAAGATATCTATCTTTTCCAGTAGAAAAATTTGTGTATCTCCTGAAAACTTGCAATTCTGAATATTTTTTAATTGGTGTGACAGGGCGTATGATGAATACAAAATTATTAAATTCAACTTTTCTGCTACATTCCCTATTCTTAAAAAAAATCCCTTACATAATATTAAATAAACCAAATCATATCCTTTCTTATTTTGTATGTCCTTTCAGGCTGTTCAAGTGTTGTAAATCAGTACGATATTAAAATTATGTTAAGTTAATTTTGTTTTTGTCATACGGAAGTACAACCATTATATCAACCCGAGAGGACATGTCAAAGACTAAAACACATTATTTTGATTTTTTAATATTATGAAAGGTATTTTTTTTTAATGAGGAAAAAAATTTGTAATACAAGTTGAATTTAATAATTTAATGTTCATCATACGCCCTGTCACACCAATTAAAAAATGTTCTACAATTGCAATCCTTCAGGACATACACAAATTATTCTACTAGAAAACATATCGTTTTGCAGGCTTGTAATATACCCTTACAAAGGCCATGTATTCTTTCCATTAATTACTTTTTTCGATGTCCTTGCAAGAAATCCTTTCGTCCTATTAAAAATTTAAGGAAGCAGATTTACTAGAAATGCGTTCAAATATGGGAAACATTTCGAATTTATTGCATTTATGGCCTTAATTTAAGTTATTAACTAAAACTTCAACTAAAATTCGGCACGGGTTATCGTTATCGTATGGCTATAAAACTTCATATACATGTTATTTAGGATAAAATGCACAAATATAGAGGATATGCATATCAAAATTAGCAAACAAGTTTTTTTCCATACATTCTTGGGACAGCCTAATGTATATGTACATCGAAATGCTAAGCAATACCCCGAAAATTAAAAGGAGGGAAGATGAGAGTGTTATTCAAGTTATTCTTAGGAAACTTTAATCCATCACTCGTAAGTTAAATAAATCACAAGAAATTTACTTGAAAACTAATTAATAATTACTAGTGTCGATTAACTCACCGATTTTAATTTTCAGAGTATTGCTGAGCATTTCATTATAACTTAATCTTACCCAATAGTAGCAAATAAAAGCATTAAATAAATAACCCCTTTCCATGCGTAAGAATTTCACACTAACATCATTAACGGGGATGAATTCCTTGAAATGAAAGCTTAACCTTAACTATAATTATATTTAACAACACGTGTCGCCTTTGAATATTTTTATTTGCGTACTCAGTGTTTTTTTTTAATTTCCTGGTAGTCCACACAACTTGTCAACGTCTAAACGATTAGTGCGTGAGTCATGGAAAATGCGCTTGAAAATTACAGAATCTATGTATGTATACAGGGTGTCCCAGAAGTCGACGTGAAGCTCAATTAAAATTTTAAATTTTATGAGGTCCCTGAAGTAATCACTACAACATTCACCGATTGGTTTGGCACGAATGCCATAGTTTAGTGCAAATTTATGTCGCTATAAAAAATTTGTATGCTCTGTAAATTTTCGTAAAAACATGTAGTAGCCATCTTTTCAGCTGAAGTAATCAGTCCTTATAAAAAGTCCTTTTAAAAAAATCCAGACATCAGAGAGAAAAACTAAAAACGCGGTATTATTATGCAGGGTGGCGCCGAATGAGCTATATGGTTTTAATTCTTTATAACTTTTTTAACTAATATTTTTTAATTTTTTTTTTCAAAAATTTGTGAAGAAGACTTGGGGAATTAATTATGAATCATTTCGAAATGAAATCATGGCCATTACACCCGAAATTCTGCGAAAAGTTATGGAAAATATGCTAAAAAGAGCACATATGAGCGAAGCAGAAAATGGACGTCACTTACAGGATATCATTTTTCAAAGCTAATTGCAAAAAATTCCCCAATAATATACTGTATTTAAAAAAAATTATAATAATCGCAAAAATAAAAAAGTTATAAACCATTTAAACCATATAGCTCATTCGGCGCCACCCTGTATTTGGTCCATGGTTTCGCGAGTATATTTATTTTTTGTGTGTGTAAAATTGACTGTCACACGGTGTAATATATACACGAAATGGATTTCAATTTCTATTTTTTAAATTAGCTATTTTTATTTATATTTTATGTTTTTTTAAGGCATTTTGCTTGAAATATATCAGTAGTAAGGCTAACTTTGACATGGTAAATTTAAAATTGTATATACGTATGAATATGTATTTCAATAATTACCATACAATTTTAATCCCTTCCGAATATTTATAAATTTATTCGGTAAGAAGCCGGTTTATCACGCTATTGGTAATTTTTGTGGCTTATATTTGTTAACGCCTGTGTGAAATTTTACTGCTTATAAATGTCATAAAAGTAAAACTTCTCACACATAATAAGATAATTGGATATTAGTAATTGTAACATAATATTATCAGCTTACTTTATGTAACGCTATGCGGCCTTTTCGTGCTACGCTATCTTTAATGTATTATGTATAAAAATGTATGCTAAAAAAACTATTGAATATATGTATGTATATTAAGGAAAAAAATCTTTCAAATAAATTTTTGTTATTGCTTTCAAATGACCTTATATTTACAGATGAAAACAAAAGAGTTAATTTTCTCAATTTTCATTCACAAATGAAATAAACGTGTTTTGTAATACCACGGCTACTCTTAGCTAATTGTCGTCAAATAACACAGTTTCTTTAATGATATTTATTCAGCGAATCAGTGAAGTAATTACATTGATCACCTTGACTCTTTGTCACGCATGCAGATTGTATTGGGTAGGCGGCGTTTTGCGTTGTGTTGCAATATAGTAATTAAATTGAAATATTTATAGCTTTATCACCCCCAATTGAAAAGCTGTACAAGTTATTTTAGTTGCATGCTATGCTATTATGAAGTTACTTATGAATATGTGATTTTTCGTAATACATCTTGCAGAAAGTGTTACATGTTCCTCAATGCTTTTTCGTCATTGTTGAATTATCAAACATTTAATTTATAGCTGAGCAGGTATTCTGCATTTACAAAATAATATTTTTCTTTCCTAATAGTACGAGAATTAAATTTTTTATGATAGACGTAAAGTAAAATTCAATACAGAAGCATATACATTTTGTACTACATATATACATATCGATGATCCTCTGCAGTAACGGTACAACTCAAAATTTCGTGTTTTTCAGTTATATAGCAGATTAGGTTGATAAATAACCATGTTTTTCGGTGGAAAATCGACATATGTATGCTTGCTTGTTATCAATCCGCCAGTGGGCTCAATTATGTCATTTGTCAGAAAATCGAAATTGGCAAACCTTACTACTGAACAGTGGCACGTATCTCACATGTATCGTGAATATTGGCAGAAGTCAAAAATTGTCGATCGGTTAGTGATATTTTTTTATAGGAAATAAAGATATACTTAATAATAGTTACTTATTACGTTTTTTAGTAACTTTTTTCAGTCTAATACTTACCAAATCTTTATAAGGCAGTAATAATTTGAAAGCTTACAAATTTTCCCTACAAAACTATTGCAAATAATCCACAATATTTACGTTCCAAGACATATTATTGCTAAATTATGAGGCGCAAAAACTTTTATTAGCTCTACTGAAAAACGTGAAATTTTGAGTTGTGTCGTTATTGTAGAGGACCATCAATATGTATGTATACTAGTGTGGGTCGAAATCTTTATTTTCCTTGACTCCTTTTGTAATAGTGAAAAGATGTTTTATGAGGTCAATTACAAATCTGCAAAATATTATCCTTTTATTTTAATTGCAAGAACCCGCACATCTATCCGCAAGTGTAGCATAGCACACTGGTCGGAAAATACGAATCCTTGCACTTTGGGAACTTCTATCCTAGTTCGTGGCCAAAATTCGAAAAGTTGAAATATCACCTTAAAACTTGGTCCAGCGGTAGGGCCAGAAGTAATAGGGTTGCCACACCAAAACCAAGTTGCCATATGCACAAACTTTCGTAAAAATGTCAAGCATTGTAATTTGATTTCTTGTAAAGATTTGTGATCATCTAGTTTTTAGCCCATTCTATAATAGTATAATAAAGTGCAAATCTGAAGTAGTTATGACTTGCCGTTGATTTGTTGCAATTTTTTTTAAGGTGTCATTCATTTTGTATTAAATAGTTGCCCCAGAAAAAGTAGAATTTTTTTAATATCGTACAAAATCGCTGCAGAAATAATACATTATTGAATGCCCAAACAATTTATGATGAGGTTTCTTTAAACGTTTTTAAACATTTTTATAAAAATCTAAATACAATTTTTTTAACCGCGCAGTTTAACTTTTCGGTCACTTAAATACACACGTTTCTTTATATAAACCCTTAAAGTAACAGAAAAGTTTTAATTTGTGAATATTTTACTAACCGTCAGGATTTTTTTCCACTTCTCACTTTTGAAAAGCAACAACCAAATTTCAACAACCAAGATACACGCATTTTAAAGAGATGCGCAAATCAAGCTACACAATTTTTTTATAGCTGATTTCGAAACCATATGTTTGGAAGTTGCCATATCAACGGTAAATTACTTAATTGAAAAACAGAGATTACCCGAGTTTACCATGAAGTATTTGCCGTAAGATAAGACCAAAAGAAAACAAGTCAAAAAATCGACTTTTGGCCACAAAATAGGGTCAAATTTCACATAATGCCTTGGTACGAAATCAAGGTTTGGTTGGTTGGTTGTAGTGCCTCCTAAGTTAAACTCTGGATTCAATTAGCGCATAGAAGCACCATTTTGTTGCACTTCTCGCGAACAGTTTTATTCTACCCTAGCCTAGCTGTCAAGCATTTGTGCTGTTCAAACAAACCACTTTGAGCCGCTTATAAATTTGTGCAAATCGCTTATTGTAGCACCAGATAAATTCGCTATCTGCATATCCTTATATCTGTGTTTCCCGAAATCCTTATCTCTTAAGGAAGCTAGCCCTGGGCATTCACACAGGAAATGAAATACCGTTTCCTCGCTGCCCTCTATCCGGCAGCTGCAGCATATATCGTTATAAGAGAGTCCTATTCTACAGGCATGCTTTCCTAGTGGCCAGTGGCCGGTGATAGTAGCTACAATCCTAAATATATCTACCCTTGACCTAGTTAGCAGCTCTGCTGTTCTTTTCCTGCTATAGTCCGGCCAAAGCTCACGTGCTATCTTGCAAGTCTGAATTTCTGACCACCTCCTCCTTGCCAGTTTCAGAAAGTTCAAGTGTACCTCTGCTTGTACATGTCTGAGGTACCACCGCTTCCGATTCATCTAAACAAGCTCCCGCCTTGGCCAATTCGTCCGTTCTCTCGTTGCCTTCTATATTCCTATGGCCGAGAACCCAGACAAGAGAGGTAGGCATTGACTGAGATGCTGAGCGTAGCTCCATCTTTCATCAAAATGAAGGTTTAAGAAAACCGTTTGGTTCTTATATTAGAGAATTAATCCGAAAACCCAAATAACATAGTCGAACAACTATTGTATACATATATTTCTCTTGATTATTTCGCTGGTCTTCAGACAAAAGAAGGCAGCATTCATATTTCTAGAGTATATTTAATGCGCTAATTTCAAATATACCCTCCGTTTTGTCAAATTGGCTTGTGTTTGCGAGTAATTATGAATTTAGGAACATTTTCGGTAGCTAAAATTCGCTAACCTATATTTTCGTCACCAAAGGAAAATTTCTTTTATGCAAACGAATATGGGAGCTTAAACCCATTTTTTAATTTTTTCAATGGTAACCAAATGTGTCAAATTTGAAAAAATTTTAATATACTCAAACCCTGGGGGCGACCCCTAAAAACTTTATTTAAAATTTTGAAACTTTAGTGGATGTTTTTATTTTGTACGTAGAACAAAATAACAGGGGTTTCCATACAATATTTAGATCTTGACGGTTTAGTGTATACACTCATATACAATACACATATACATACATATAATATAGCTTCACACTACAACTAACAGGTCTAAACAGTCTAAGAGTAGTGAGCAGCTAGTCGACGCCGTCTTTTATAGAGGTAACCGGAAATACGAATTTAGAATCATAATGTTGTGACTTATGAAGATCTTCTGACAAACATATCTCTTTGAACTCCTCTATTCAAATTCTACTCGGTCGTGGACAGAGACGCTGCCCTTCTCTCATACATCCTTCGGTTGGTTTTGTCATCTGAGGTAGGATTTGGTAAAGCGGTTCAAAGCATAAAAACTCCCTGGAAGTTACTGTGTTCACGAGCTGAGGAGATGGCGCAGGTAGCAGCAGCAGGTGGACTAACCTTGTACACATGCAATTTCTCGTGCTCATTCTGGCCACTGCTCGATGGGGCATGAGGAAAATATAGAAATCATCTAGCACTTCCTAAGTGAGTGCCCCACACTCCTGCAAAAACGTATACAATTATCGGGAACTATTTCTACGAGGGGTAATACATATCAAGGAAACTTCATTAGAAGGTATAAGAGGATTCGAAAGAAGATGAGAATGGTTTGGGGACATGTAGGGACAAGTATCCAGAAATCCTCTGCTGAGTAATACAATGATCCGGACGGTCTTCGAGTAAACTCTTAAAGTCACGTATAGGGATAACACAAAATGTCTCTTTGACTTCAATTTATGGGCCCAAAAATCCTTAACTTTAGGTAATTAATTCGTTATCAGCTTAGACAATAATGCAACAACTTCTACCTTCCAATTGATCTATAATCTTTTTGATTCTAAATCAAATGAAGGGATTCAGATTTTCTTTTATTTTTCCTTGTCAAAAGTTAATAAAATTATCCTCGATATCCCGAAAGTTAGCAAACACAAAATATTTAATGCGAAATAGACCTCTAAATGCTTTAAAGAAGGGAATAGAACCCATTTAAGAAGGATATTTTAGATCTGAAAGCAGTCACACCTTATAATTAATCTACCTCTCAAGCAAAATATGGCAAACCAAATGTTACAATACATGTAAATTAAAGCTATTGAGTCATCTATAAAGATCTCTGCGCCCAAATTCGATCGCATTAGGTCCAACAATTCCTTTCTCCGCGGCATAGAAATACCCCATGGCAGGAATAATTTAATTCAACCTGACCATCTGCTTCGAAATTTTCATTTGTGTAACTCTTTAAATTTATGTCAGAGGAAATTTTTCCCGACACAAATTGATGTCATCAATTATGCTTCTGGTTGGTTGCCGCACGATACCTCATCCAGCGTCATCTCCGCTGTTCAACCACAATAATCCGCGGCAAAACTCACTTACAACAACTTGGCACATACCATTTCGTACACAGCTTTTGCCGTCATCTCACAGTTGAACAAACAAACTTAAAAAAGAGTTTAGTTAGCTTTCAGCTGCTGGTACGTTGGAGTGTGAAATTCCATGAAGCCTTGGCTACCACAACATATTTAACTTATCAATGACCGCGAAAACAACTGGTTTCTTTGTCTGTTTACTTGCCATTTATTATTGATTTTCCTCTACATTCTTGCCGCCTCTGCAATTCCAGTTGTTTCAAGCAATAGGAAATCTCATAAATTACTGGTTAGGTATTCTGACAGCTGCAGAAATCATGTATACGTGTGCGTAACAACATATGTATAATTTGTTTGTACTAGTACATATTTGTGGCTGTGTCTTGCAAGAAATGCGTTTGTGTGGCGCGAGATAGTGAAAATGCCCACTTCCAGGTTGTTCGATATTTTTCTTTTGCTTCTTTGAATTTTGGTATTTTTTCTCACACACCTGATTGCAGCAGCTAGCTTCTGCGTGCGTTTATTTTTTTATTTTTTTTTTGTCTGTTTTTGCATTGGTTGGCTTAGATTAAATCAAGTGGCAAGTTTGAGAGAGAAAGTTGCAGCCTTATTGACCTAAGCAAAAACGTACGTATGAAGCTTCATTGTTTCATATACAAATGAGTAGATACCCTTTAAGTTTTGTTAATAGTGAAAACCAATTTGTATTGGTTTAGTAAAATTGTATTTCTGCCGGTTTTTTGGACGCTCTAATTTCCGCCACAATGTCACTAAATTTTCGTCGTTAAATTTATCGTTATCATGGTCAAAATATATGTTCACGCTCTTATCGATGTGATGATCGATAGATTTTGGAATATTACTATCCAGTTTTTTAAGTATTATTATCTGTATGGATATCGATATCTGTGAATGATTTTTATAATAAAAATTATAATTTAGCTTTTTATATTGGACTAAGTTTTTTTTTCACCGTAGTCGATCTCCTCAGATTAAATCATAAAAGATTCAAAGCCATAATAAGAAAGCAAGTATTATAAGAACAATTTAACTCTCCGTGCATATACCAATTCATACCCCATATGGTCTGGCCAGACCATACTATAAAATGTGAAGAAAGGGAGATAAAACCTTACAGTTTATTATTTTTATGATTGTATATTTCATATTTTATTCAATTTCTGTTTGAAAGTAAGGAAAAATTATAAAAAATATCAGAAAATTAAAATTAAAACTGTTGTGAATGTTTAAGACATACAAAGTCTTGGCAATCAACACATAGGAAACGAGTTTTTTCATATCTTTTATCTGCTAATTTCTCGAGAAAAACTTGCTGTATTCGCAAAGAATTTGTTAGGATGTGATCGAAATCAAAACTCAATAAAAAAAATATTTCTGAAATAAACAAATATACATATTTTTTGTAAACTTACGTAGAACAATCCTGGCTAGGCATTCATGAAGTATCAGTTTGATTGAGCAGTTAGTTTCTTCTAAGGAAGATGTTTTATGTTCAATAGTTCTACGCAGAACTGGGTGCCCGCACAATGGTTAATCTTAATTATGTAAAATAGTTAAAAATTATCGAAAAAATAAAATTAAATAAAATAAAAATAAAATAAAATAAAATAAATTAAATTTTTTCGAAAAAATTCACATCCAATTATAACTATAATTTGTGATCGGAAAAATAGAAACCTTTCAAATAAAGATTTTTTTTTAAGTCAAACCAATAATAATTTAATATAATATAAAAGATTGCCGCTTAAACAATATGCTGTTTGGCCGAGCTTCTCCTCCAATTTGCGGCGTTCGGCTTGATGTTGTCACACAAAGGGGAGGGACCTGCAGTTTAACGCCGAGTCCGCACGGCGATTGTATATTTATGAGAAGCTCTTTCAAGGCAGAAATAGACTCGGAGGTTTGCCATTGCCTGCTGAGGGGCGACCGCTATTAGAAAAAAAATTTATTTTTTATTTTTTTGATGTTGGTCGAAAGATGGGCTCGAACTCAGGCCCTGCGGAATTGTAGCGCGCACTGCTAACCACTACACCAGAGCGCACAGTGGTTAATAAATGGAATTTAATGCTCATAATTCACTGGAGCCTTCATTTCTCAACCAATTTGATTAATTTTTTTTTTAATGAAAGCTTATAAAATTTACAAGGGACTAGTTGAACCCGATTTTTGATTTTTTATTTGTTTACATTAAAATTTTTTGTGCAAAATGCGCTAGTGGCAATTTTGAAGAATATCGATTCTCCTGTTGTTATTAATGTTGCACAATTAAAACTAGTTTAAAACAACTGTAGGGTTCCCCCAAAACTAAAAAAAAATTTTCACAAAAAAAATTTGAAATGTTTAAAAAAAATGTTAACCAAAATAAAAATAAAAAAATGTTGAATTTTCATAAAAAATTTGGATATGCCATTTCATAGACCATTAAATTTTAGTATAATAAAGTGCAAGTTTCAAGTGTCTAAGAGTTCGCGTTGACTTTTGATAATTTTTTCGCTTTTACTTCCCATTTAGCATGCAGATGTGCTCGAAATGTTAAGTTTCATTTAAAAGAAAAATTAATCAAATTTGTTGAGAAATGAAGGCTCCAGTGAATTATAAACATTACATTCCATTTATTGACCACTGTGCATTTTTAACCGTCATAACGGAAACTGCTTTTTTATGACCGCTATAAATCTTTTATGATCAAAAAGTAAAAATCAAAAATAACGATTATTTTTTGATCGAAAAAATAAAAATCGTTATGATTAAGTTTGATCTAAAAAATTTAAATCAAATTTTAACGGTTAAATTATGATTTTTATTATAAAGATCATAACCGTTACGGTCCCTTATAAATTGCACTTTATTTACATAAAATTAACAAAGAATTCAAAGATATTTAAGAAATTAACGTTACTACTAAATTCTTATATGAGAATTGAAGTCGGTTGTGTTTTTTGCCTAAAAATTACTTGTTCAATGAAAGGTTCTATAAACACAAGATGCCATCAACCTTCAAAAGTAATAAAAAAAAATAAATAAAAAAGAATTTTAGTAAAAATAAATTAAATAATTTAAAGAAATGTTTATGTCCATTTTCCTCGATGTTTCAGCAAGTTTGTCTATAATTTCTTTCACTGTAGGATTGAGTTCGCTATACAAATAAAGAAGTGCTAAATGTTCAATCGTCCTTGTGAGATTGTGCTTCATAAATATATTTTAAGTCTACGGAGTAATGAAAATAATCTCTCATTCTCGCATTTTCTTATGGGGAAGTAAGTAAATGAAATATACTAGTATCGCCCTGTGGTCGAAATTCGACCACCCCACTTTTTCACAAAATTTTTACATTTACTTGTACATAACATCACAAATCATAACTTAACATAACATGACATAATATAGCATAACATAACATTACATAACCTAACCTAACATAACACAACATAAGATAGCATAACACAACATATTCAGTTCCTTTTCTCTGCCTCCTATCTTTATCTCTATCACTTCCTCTTTTTCTACTTTTGTATCGTATTTTATCTTTATTTTGATCTTTACGTTTATCTTTATATTTATCTTCATCTCTATCTTTATCTTTTCCTTTACCTTCATCCTAATCTTTATCTTCATTCTTTTCTGCATCTACATATTCACTCCCTCCTTTGCCATTATATTAAATATTTGAATTTACCTTCTTCTTTGTCTTTATCTTTACGAATCTTTATTATTATTTTTATCTTTTCCTCCATTTCTTTCTTCATCTACATATTCAACTTTTCCTTCATCGTTGCATTAATTTCAATCTAAATTGTTCTTACACCGCTGCTTCGCATTACACTATCAATACTAAAGCATACATTTAGGAGACATTTCCGCCTTAACCATGTACGTATATGGCATTGGTATTGGTGTGAATTTTGAATTGATTTTTTCGCTCTATTTTAAACTAATTTAAAATTTTAAAAATTGTCTGCACATCAGCATCAAAATACCTTTCTAATGATGTATAATTGTTTATACCTTTGAAGTATAGTTTAGCTGTAAAAGGGGTGTAAAGGAAACGTGATTGCCTATTTATATATAAGGTAGATACATAGTTATGTATATGATTATTTATATATGTGTATATTTGTTTCATTTAATTTTGTTTGAACCCCAAAACCCACCCCTTGCGTGCGTTATTGGGTCTCACTATACACCACATCGAGTTGTATTGTTTTAATGTCATAAATTTCATAACGATAAAAATATTCTTAGCTTATTCAATTTAACCATAAAAAATTTTTATTAAAGTTTTACAATAAAAGATATTGCCGCAGTAAGACTGCTATGGCATCTAGTGAAGCCGTTTTTAAGTTTACTTTTTTATTCTGTGGAAACCGTAGTTCCACGTCAGAAATATTTAACCATCTAATCATGTTCGTTATTGCTTATGCTGCCGATACATACATACCTACCTAATAGTCGTTATTAATGACTGTTTCTATAATATCTAAAAACAGCAGCTACAATAGTTTTTCTTCTTATTAGTTCCTATTTTTTTTTTCTATACCCTTTCCTTCGCTTATACATACTAATATGTTACATACTCGTACCTTTCCTAAACTCAATTCTACGGTATAGCATCGTAAAGAGTTTAGCTTCAAGCATGAAATTCACATTTAGATGACAATCGTATGTAGTTCCTGAGAAAACGAAAAAAGCAATAAAATAAAGATAAAGCAAAAAAAAAAAACAATATTTGTGATGCTGTATTCTGCTTTGTTTGCCAAATGAAGCGGTAAGATTCACATTTTTTGCCGAATTTATGTACAGCAATTTTCCGTTCCACACTTTTAAAGACCTAACCGATTCCACAGAACAGATTAACGGCGGAACAGCAGCTTAGAAGAGCTTAAATCGGTAAAAAATTGTTAGAGTTCAGCAAAGGTTGGGTAATAATTGAAAAAATATACACTTGTGCATGCAGATATACATACGTATATGAATATACATAAACTTTAGTAGCATCTAAAGCCTAGAGTAGTGATGAGAATTGTGTGGTAAAATATAATACGCGCAAATATTTATTAGTTGGCTTTCCATGAGGTACCTGCATACATATGTATATTTAATCCTACATATAAAAACATTTTGGCGCTTACACTTTTGCTAAGTATTTGGCCGAGCTTCTCCTCCAATTTGTTGCATCCTCATGTTGTAACACACATGGCAGAACCTACAACTTTACGACGCCTCCGAGCGGCAAATGGTTTTGTGAGAAGCTTTTTCAAAGCAGAAATACACCTGAAGATTTGACATTTCCTGCCGAGGGGCGACCGGTATTAGAAAAAACTTTTTTTAATGTAGATGTTGCTCGTACCAGGGACAGAACACAGGTGCTACGGAATGGCAGTACGCACTTCTAACCACTCAGCCATAGCGGTCGCCATACGTGCTTAGATAAAATTATTTATATACGGTTATGTGTTAATGTTATGTTGAATGGAGTTTATCATACATACACTTGCAAGCCATTTAAAGTTTCTCACCTAACTTGCTGTACAACTGTATATAATAGGAAGTAATCTTCAAATTAAACATATGAAGTGTTAGGCATTGCCGTAGCGTAAGATCATTAGCGGTTTAATACGTAAACTAACAGAATTTTTTTTAAATGCATTTTGGCACATTCATTTTAAACACCATACTTATGTTCTTGCAAATCGCTAGCTTAGATTGAAAAGTGTTTTTAGTGCTTTTTTAGAAATTTTACAAGAGAGAAACAAATTATTAAAGCCATTATCTTCAAGCAGGGGCGTAGCCAAGCCAGCCGTCGGCAACGGCTGCAGCTACTTTAGAGAGTGAGTGTGTTCCAATTTTCGATACCTCACAAGCTCCTCCCAACACTTCAGCTCATAAACCGTCAGTGGAACAAAAGCCAATTGCATCAAAAAATGATATTTCAATATTAATGAAATCAGGGCAAGATTCTTTGGAGTGCTTTAAGCACCTGTAAATTATATGTTTCCTTCCAGTGTTCCCGAAAATCTCAGATTTCAATATAACTGGTTATGTAGATGGCAATGGCTTGCATATTCAAAAATAGAAAATGCAGCATATTACAAAACTTGAGTATTTTTTCACCCCAAAGTCGGTGGCGTTAGAATGCAGCCTCTTGGTAAGCTAATGACAGATATCTATTGATATATTCAAATAAAAAAAATAAAATTCATTACAGGCCAATTAGTTGCACACCCATTTTCTAATTGGAAAAAGGAAACTGAACTTTTTGAGAAATATGCGGGGTAAAATACCATCAAGATGCGATACTTAATTTAAATGAACGCTTATGTATTGCGCGCTTCCACTCCGCAGGCCTGGGTTCAAGCCCTGGTCAACGTCGCGAAAAAAAGTTTAGAAAAAAGGTTTTTTCTTAACAGCGGTCACCCTTCGGCAGGCAATGGCAAACCTCCGAGGGTACTTTTGCCATGAAAAAGCTTCTCACAAAAATACACCCGCCGTTCGGAGTCGGCGTAAAACTGTAGGTCCCTCCGCTTTGTGTGACATCAAGGCGCACGCCACAAATCGGAGGAGAAGCTCGGCCAAACACTAACATATGTGTAAGCGCCAAATTA
>JAPVRG010268509.1:0-10930 GCA_029783565.1 Rhagoletis cerasi
GAAAGACCAGGTGGAGAAGGACTTGGCTTCACTTGGCATTTCCAATTGGCGTCAGTTGGCACAGAAGAGAAATGACTGGCGTGCTGTTTTGGACTCGGCCAAAATCGCTTAGGCGGTTACAGCGCCAATAAAGAAGAAGGAGGTTATAATCGCTAAGTTCTGCGTAAAAATACCCCATAAGGCAAAAGCCTTTGTTTTTAAAACAAACTTTTTAGGTCTTTCCCATCGAAAAACATATAAAGGTTACTCACGATACCCCGAGCAAGACAGTTAAAGAGTAAAGTGTAAAGAAAAATTACTTTCCAACAACAAAATACCTTGTTTAAAGTTTTACTCATCCTTAACCTGTAAGGGTATAGGATAAGGTTGAGTGCAAAAGAAAATTTTTCATCAAGGTATTTTGTTGTTGGAAAGTAATTTTTCTATAACTAAACTAAACATTTTCCTGACTTCGTTTTTCACTTATGCATTATTTCGGTTTTCAACCGAAACTATGCATGTTGCATTACTTCGTTTTTCACACATGCATTATTTCGGTTTTTGTCATATGCATTATTTCAGTGTTGATTCGAAACTGTGCATGTATGCACTATTTCGGTTTTTGTCATATGCATTACTTCGGTTTTGAGTCGAAACTGTGCATGTATGCATTACCTCGTTTTTCTCATATGCATTATTTCGGTTTTCAAACGAAAGTGTGCATATGCATACTTTCGGGTTTTTCTTATATGCATTGTTCAAGAGTTAAAGTAAGGTATTGGTCGAATGAAACGTTGGGCATCATCAGTACGGGAACATACCTACATTCCACTTTGCTCATCAACACCCGCTGAATGCACCAATGCAAACACCATTAGTTCATTTTTGCAATGTCATTGCTTAGCATACATATTATGCGTATTATTGTTCTCGCTCTAGCGTTAGAAGTTTTTATGGCTGATTTAATTAGGAGTAGAACACATACATATGTATGTATTTTGATCATATACTTCTGTATGTATATAAAGTGTCTCTGGTGAACTTTCGACAGAATATTCGAGAACGTGAATAAATAAACAAGTGAAAGACATTTACTCGACTTCTTTTTGCAAGTTGTTTTCCAAGTTGCGTGCCAAATTCACTCCCATACATTTTTTGGTGCCTCCTGTGAGGAATGATCACAAATATGATGCGATATGGCAAGTTTTAATCTGCGTGCATCTGCACAAGCATCAATTGTTCGTCTGGGAAAAATTAGCGAGTCTGCCAACTTTGATCCAGATCGCATAGAGTGCGAGGTTATGATGGCGCAGGTGAACAAACATTTTGAAAGGTTTGCAGAGTATCACACCGATCTGGTCTCTCTTGCACGGGCAAGTGAATTGGAAGCCCACGACGAATTTTTCCCTGCTACTGAAACGCTTTATACCAATATTTGTGTTCGCATACGTAGGAGAATGGGCGGTAAGGGCAATTCAGAGTCCAAGCCTGCTGTGTCCAATCAACTGGACATCGGTTAGATCCAATTAAAATTCCAGTCTTTGATGGTGATCCTGCGAATTGATTGTCTTTCAAGAACCTGTTTGAATCACTGTTCCATAACCGCACTGACTTAGATTCCAGTTGCAAGTTAAGTAAATTGCGTCAACATGTTAATGTAGATAACGTGCCATTGGTTGGAGGCCTATACACCGGGGGCTACGAGGACATGTGGAAGGAAATGAAACGCAGGTATGACAAGCGTTTGTTAGTTGAGTCGCAGGTTAACCGCCTCCTGGACTTGCCGAATCACCCAGCGGAATAGCAGAAGACCCGAGTTGTTGACACCGTACAAAATGTTATGCGAGCGCTAGTTGTAATGGATCTTCCGGTTAATCAAAGGCATGCACTCACAAAGCCACTTCTGCTGCCCTAGCTACCAACTACCACGCGGTATGAGTGGGGAATTAGTCTCCAGACTAACAACATTCCTAGTTTGCATGACTTCATAACATTCATTGAGAAGCGCGCAAACAATTTGCTTCAGGCGGCTTTTAATGTAGCAACGACGCATCGTCAACCAGCAACACGGTCTGTCAAGGCAAATGTAGCAGCCGTTAATACAACTCAAGCTTCACGTTCAAAGAAGGTGGCCAGCTTTTCTTGTCCACTGTGCGCTAGTTCACATCGTCTTCACAAATGTCAGCGGTTCCTCAACCTTCCGGTAAAAGGGCGCTGGGACACAGTAAAGCGGCTCTCACTGTGCTTCAATTGCCTCAGCGTCGACCATGGGGCGCGAAATTGTCCGTCGCGGGATTGTATACGCTGCCATCACCGGCACCACACACTTCTCTGCAGAGAAGATGCAGTCAGTACACCATCAGCCGAAGTAACGAACACATCAGCCAACTCGTGACTCTAAGCCAGGTATATCTGCGGAGCATACGCCGCAGGTATACTCACGACAGCAATGATAGTCAGAGCAGGTTCGGTCTTTTCTAGTTCATGATGACCGGACCGTTTTACTAGCCACAGCAAAGGTTCGTCTTGTGGATCATAATGGACAACAACACCCTTGTCGTGCCCTCTGCGATATGGGTCCCCAGGTGAGCTTAATCGCTGATTCTCTAACTAAACGTATGGGTCTCCGTAGAAAACCAAATGAGGTAAGAATCGAAGGCATCGGTTCCAGAGGCCTATGTTGTGCCGACGATAACCTCAACTACGCCAAGCGCAACGGTCGATACGGCAGCCTGAACTCATTTGAAGGATGTGCCGCTAGCGGACCCAAAATTCGGTAGCCCGGGTCGGGTCGATTTGCTTCTCGGTGCTGAGGTGCTTAAGGATCTCTTGTTGGAAAGTTTAATTCAGGGTTCTGCAGAACAGCCTTGCGCTTGAATACAGGGCTTGGTTGGGTAGTGTTTGGGCCAGCTCATGGTATTTCGATACAATCCGCACAGCTCACATCGCATGCTGTCAAACGCGTCAACGAACAATGACTCGACAAATTACATCGAAGCTTCTGGGAACTCGAAGAGCCAGCAGTTGTATCAGAAACTCAAGAAGGTGATTGTGAGAAGGTATTCACAGGTGCAGATCATTTTTAAACCAACTGCACCCTCCCTTGACGATTCATACCAATCTGCGGTACGTCAGTTCCTACAACTGGAACGGAGATTAGCTAACGATGCACAGTGGGCCACCCCATACGAGTTAGCCGGAAAAAAATATCTGATGCTTGGATTTGTCTTAAAAAGTGGCCATAAAGAAATTCACCTTGATCGGGGATCGATTGAATGACTCCAGAGGTCCTTTGGGGAGGGTTTGTAGCAAAAACGGTACATTGAAGGTATCTACATATATATAAATACGCCACAATAAAATTTTAAATCCCCTTTTTTGAGGGCACCGTTCGCTCGATTTCAATGAAACATATACCGATTTAAAGGATGTAGCTTCCTCTAATCCAGAAATGTTATCCCCATTATACAGGGGGCGTGGCATCTGACATACATACTAAAATGTGAATGTGTATTTCATTACAGACTCTGCTTGATATATTGTGGAGTTTAACATTGTCGCAAGGTCTTGCAAGATCTGGCTTAAGTAGTATCTAAAAGAAGCAACATCGGAAAAAAATTTTTGAAAAAAGGTTTTTTCTTAACAGCGGTCGCCCCTCGGCAGGTAATGGCAAACCTCCGAGGATACTTCTGCCATGAAAAAGCTTCTCATAAAAATACAATCGCCGGTCGGAGTCGGCGTAAAACTGTAGGCCCCTCCCCTTTATGTGACAACATCAAGGCGCACGCCACAAATCGGAGGAGAAGCTCGGCCAAACACTAATATGTGTAAGCGCCAATCTATTATTATTATTATTAAAAGAAGATATCACGAAGAGCTTCACAAAAAAATTTTAAGAAAAGTACATGACAGTACATTTTTTAGATTGTCCAAAAAAGTTCGACTTTGTTGATAATTGTTGAAGAAAAAACGCCTAATTTTGACACATTACTCTAGCTACGTTCCTCCTCATATATGAATTGTTTTTATTTCATAAAAAAGATATTCGTTTTCTATGCCAAATACATTTTTCAGCGTCTTGGTACACCACTGTGATTAACAACAGACCACTTTTCAAAAATGTCTATTTGATTTTTGTACTTTTCAAAAAACAGAGTTTCAAATTTGACCCACAAAAAAAATAACAAAGTGGGCTTTCAAACACCAGAAGATAATTTTTCTATGTAGTTGGATATTTCTTAACAAGTTGGAATTATCAAAACATCAAAATTCCATTTTTCCGGCTAAACTCGTTATATGGCTCATTGTGCGACGCTGATCTACGCGAGCAGTATACGGCGTTCATGAGGGAATACACAGCTCTTGGCCATATGGAGGTTAGCCAGGAGTTAATTACGGACGCTCATCCTGGTTACTTCATTCCTCATCATGCTGTTACTGCCAAATTTCGGGTTGTGTTTAATGCGCCTGCAAAGACATCGAATGGCGTGTCACTGAACGACGTGCAATTCTCGGGCCCACAACTACATCCAAACCTGTTCGACATTCTTCACCGTTTTCGCAAATTCAGCGTGGCCATCACTTCAGATGTGAAGAAGATGTTCCGTGAAGTCTTGGTCGACCAACGTCATAGAAAATGGCACAAAATTCTTTGGCGTGAGGCTTCAGACTTCCCTCTACAAATATACGAATTGAAGACGGTAACGTATGGAATGGCTTGTAGTCTATTCAATGCGGTACGGGCGTTGCGTCAATGTTCGCATGACAATTATAAGGCCATCAGTGACCCCGGCCGGGCTGCCGCGGCGCAACATAGCATTCTTTATAGTTTTTACGTGGACGACTATCTGGACAGTGTCGATACGTCCGAACTAGAAATCACGCGGGCACAAGATGTGGAGACCATCTTGAAGCAACGTCAATTTGTGTTGGGGAAATGGAACTCCAACTGCTCACATCCGCTTGCTACCATAACTGGTACGACAATGTCTGCATGCGAGCTGGAGTTGAACGATTCAGCGACGAAGGTACTAGGTTTGCATTGGGATCCATTGCAGGACGAGCTCTTCTTCAAGGTACGGGGTTTCGACGAGTCAACAACGCCTACCAAACGGACAGTGCCTAGCGACGCAGCGAGATTGTATTATCCGACTGACTTATTGGCACCAGTTGTCATTGTGTCAAAACTCTTCATTCAGGATCTGTGGAAGGCAGGATTGCTCTGGGATTCAGCGCTGCCACCGGACTTTCTCGATTCGTGGTTAATATTCCGCAACGGGTTAGCTGAAATCCCACGACCGTGTTCCACGTTGGCTAGGCATGCGTGCAGATTCGATTGTGAGGATCCATGGTTTCTGTGATGTTAGTCGTAAGGCATATGCGGCTGCGGTGTACGCCCAAACAGTGGATCACTATGGTAATTCAGGTGCAGTTCTGGTTGCTGCAAAGACGAAGGTCGCTCCGGTCAAGGAAGTGCCCATACCACGTCTTGAGCTATGTGATGCCCACCTACATACAATCACGATGAACCACGTCCGTCAGGCTCTTGACCTTCAAGATGTCCCGTGCATATATTGGTGCGATTCAACTGTTGTATTTGTTGGATCCGCAAGACACCTTCAGCTTTCAAACAGTACGTTTCAAATCGAGTCGCTTACATCCAGACCCATCCTGATGTCAATTCCTGGAGCAATATACGATCGGAGCTTAATCCAACGGATTGCGCAAGCAGGGGCTTGTCGCCGTTTTGTCTAGAAGGTCATCGACTTTGGTGGACTGGACCGTCATGCATCCATCAACACACAAACGTAGAATCGGACTCACTCACGATGGCGGAGGAAGATCAGCGAATTTTTACATCCGAATCTCGCCCTATGTATACACTAGTATTTCGTGTTGACTGCCAGTCGCTCATCACAGCAGTCGACGGTAATCGTGTACCTCTCATAGAGAAGTTTAGCACGTTAGAACGTCTTCTCAACACCACGGCGCGCCTTAGACGCATTGTACCTTTATTTCGAGGCAATAGAGGGGCGGTGGTCTCGGCCGAAGAACAGAATTGGGCGCTGGTCTTACACATTCGTCAGGCACAAGGTAATATTTTCAAACAAGAAATTAAAGCACTTGTATCTAATTCCATAATTGAGGGTCGCAGTCCAATTCTAACAGTAAACCCGTTTCTGGAGGAAGATGGAATTTTGAGAGTAGGTGGCCGACTGACCAACGCTGACATGAGTAACGATTAACGACACCAAATCATAGTCCCACGCGGCACCCTAGCGGATTTAATGGTCGCAGATGCACATAAGCGCTGCATTCATGGTGGCATACAGCAAATGCTGCAGTTTCTCCGACAACGCTTTTGGCTCATATGTGCGCGGGCCCAGGTAAAATCTTACATCTGGAGATGCACCATATGTCGAAGACATCTGCAAATTACGCAGCGACAACAGATGGCATCGTTGCCAAAGGATCGTGTCCTTCTTGCACCACCATTTTACCGCAGTGGCTTGGATTACTGTGGCCCCTTCCATGTCCGAGTTGGCAGCAAGCGTTCAGCAGTTACGACAACAACCTATGCAACCATTTTCGTTTGTGTGGCATCGCGTGCAGTTCATATTGAGCTGGAAGAGGACTTTAGTACACAGGCATTTATAAACGTGTACGACCGCTTCGTGAGTCGACGAGGAATCTGCGCTACCTTATACAGTGATAATGGTACTCAGTTTATTGGTGTGAATCGACAAATGCAAGAGGATTTACAGGCATGGTTGAACGCGCACAACACCTGGTGGCAGTAGGAACCCACTGAAGTTTATTACACCATCTTCGCCTCATCACGGTGGCCTTTGGGAAGCAGCGGTGCGTTCTGCCAAGAAGCATCTATTGCGAGTCATGGGTCGTCAAAAAATTCGCTTCCCCGAGCTTTACACTCTTTTAACGCGTGTAGAGGCCTGTCTCAATTCACGGCCATTGCTTGCTTTTTACGATGACCCGGAAGGTGGTGTAGCGCTCACTCCGGGTGATTTCATTATTGGCCGCCCGTTGAATTGTCGTCCGGAACCTCCATTACCAGAAGTTCCAGAAAATCGTTTGCGTTATTGGCAACGTCTTCAACGAATGCTGGAACACTTTTGGCATCGCTGGCAAAGCGAATACATAAATACACTTCAGTCTCGCGGTAAATGGACCAGACCGGAGCCAAACATGCAGTGCGACGACGTCGTCCTCATCCGGAATGAAAATCTCCCCCCAACATTTTGGCACATAGGACGGGTTCTTGACGTGCATCCGGGCAGTAATGGTTTGGTTCGCGTAGTCACCATAGAATATAATTCCAACCAGAAAACCTCCAACGGACTTTTTACGAAATACCGATGTCAGCGACCGGTACAGAAATTATGCCGGTTAACTGGCCCATCTGAGGAATTACTGAACCGCACGGGTTCAGCCGGGCAGGATGTTCAAGAGTTAAAGTAAAGTATTGGTCGAATGAAACGTTGGGCATCGTCGGTACGGGAACATACCTACACTCCACTTTGCTCATCAACACCCGCTGAATGCACCAATACAAACAACATTAGTTCATTTTCGCAATGTCATTGCTTAACATACATATTATGCGTATTATTGTTCTCGCTCTAGCGTTAGAAGTTTTTATGGCTGATTTAATTAGGAGTAGAACACATGAATCGGTTTCATTATGACTCTTGTATTGTATTTTTGATCATATACTTCTGTATGTATATAAAGTGTCTCTGGTGAACTTTCGGCAGAATATTCGAGAACGTGAATAAATAAACAAGTGAAAGACATTTACTCGACTTCTTTTTGCAAGTTGTTTTCTAAGTTGCGTGCCAAATTCACTCCCATACATGCATTATTGCGGTTATCAACCGAAACTGTGCATATATGCATTATTTCGGCTTTTTTCATATGAATTATTTCGGGTTTCAACCGAAACTGTGCATATATGCATTATTTCGTTTTTTTTATATGCATCGTTTCGTATGCACAGTTTCCATATGCACAATTTCAGGGTTCTTTGTATACGTGTAAAAAGTCGATTCTGTACATGTGCTGCTGAACGTTTAGTGGCAAGCAAAACAAATAAATGGTGCCATTCATCTAAACGCATAACTGCGTAAACTTTGTAAACGTACTAAATATTATATAAAAAGCGACAAGGTTTACGCGGTTGCAAGGCATTTACGCGTTTACATGAATATCCTGAATATTTTTTCTTGGTGAGCAAAAAAGCTTTGTACTGTCGGTGTGATTGCCGACCCTAAATTGGAGGCCGCGTCAGATAAAACTGTCCCTTCGCGTGACATCTCTAACTTTGCCAACAAAGCGTAAAATGTAATAGGTATGTAACAATGAACGTCATGGGAACACTTACACTGCTTGTTTACTCGTGGTAATTGCTGTGAATTTAGTAAATTTAGTTTTAAAAATATCAGTAGTGTTGTTGGCATTTAGGTTTCTGCATGCTGCCTTGAAGTGGACCGATAAAAAATAAAAATTAAACCAGCTCATTCTCAACGCGCGCAAAAGGATGAAAGTTTGCCATCCTTTCGCTTGATCGCAGCTGTCAAAGCAAATCTGTCACGCAACGCGAACCAAACATTTTATCTGGCATGACCTTAAGTGTTGCGATATTTAACGCCGAGTGGCAGTGTGCGCTATACGTAAATAAACTCGGCGTAATTTTTGACGCTACGTCAAGTGGAAAAGTGCCAGCAACAATGAACATAGGTTTATGTGTTACAAGTATGAAAATTACAGTTTCGTCGTTTAAGCAGCCAGCTTCACGTTCTAACGCCCTGTTATTTCGGTGTGGTTCATACAAATTGAATGGGCATGAACAAATTTTGTCAACCACACAATGCTGCCGGTTTTGTTTAGGTATGGCTGTAAATGTTAATGGTCAGCGAATTCAGAAATGTAAGCTCGCGAGCAGACGCTAGTTTGGCCGTTTCACTCAATCAAAATAAGAACTGATTCATAGCGTGTTTCCAAACAGTACAAAAATTACGCTTGGTTGAGCGAGCGAATAATACTGGTCGGAAAGAACAAGGATGTCTTACAGGCCAACGTAATATTCACGCACGCCGCCAATTTACTGTCAAAAATTTCTCATGCACACAATTTGTATGGGACCAACCGAAATTGAACGGCGTGCGTAAGAAGCTAACTCAACTGTATCATTTTTGATAGTTCTCTTTTTAAATTTTCTAATTTAATACTTTGATACTTTTTTGTTCACTAATGCCAAATTTCGATACTTTTACCTGATAGGAATGGATTTGTGAAAACTATGAATAACATTAATAGTTTAAAGGAAAACTTAGTTTTTTTTCCTATAATTTAAAGTCTTGTAATTTTATATGTATTTATAAGTTTGATTTGGAAACTCTTGTAAGCTAAATACAACCCTGTATTTTTTCCATACACCTTGTATGTAAGCGCAAAACAGCTCTGCACTTATACATGTTTTTGGATAATATTGAAAAATTGGCTTCGAAAGATTTGAGTTTACCTAACATATGAATGTATGTATATCCAACATACATATGTATTTGCTAGTATAATTTTTTTTAGAATAGAATGTGAGGGTATGAATTATGATTTTTGCTTGATATGCAAATAGGCATACACACACAGAGAAAAATACTAAACTAAAACACAAAGGCTTTGAAGCTAAACGATATTTTGTTTACTTTAAACTGATTTTTTTGGAAATATTTTCGATTGAATACGATTTCGTTCTGCACTTCACAGATGCTTTTTCGAAATTAACAAAAACCAAACAAAACTCAAAAATTATATATTGCGTCTGACAGCATACGAACCTGGGCCTTCCTGAAAGCTAACAAATAGTAGCAAGCACTTCAGTTTGAATCAAATTTCTTACAATTGTCCAAACCCATTTACGTTTAAGTTTTTTAAGAAATACTTTCTACGTTAAAAAATTTGAAATCGCCAAATGAAAAAAACGAACATGCCTGTTTGAAAAAAACCATTTTACTTTTTTCCTAGTGCATTTTCCGTTTTTGCTAAAGCAAAAAAAATTATCGAAAATCTACGGAATTTTTTAGCAACTTCGAACCAGCACTTTTTATATTAAAATTGAATGAGCTATAAAACTACATACTGGAATCTATTTTGAAAATTCTAATTGAAACTGAAATTTTGAGGAAAATTTATTGAATTTTCCTTAGTTTTGCTAAAGTTGGAAATTTTCATTTACATGGTTTAAGTTGTTGAATGGGCATTTATATACAAAGAAAAAGCAATGAAAAACATTTGGAAAATTGGTAAAACAAAACAATGCAAACTACGTTTGTGAATGAGTGTAATACTTATGAATATAATTCTTTTTTAAATATTATCTACAAAAATTAGGTACATTCATTTGTATGTATGTCCATACATACAGTTTTGGTCAAAGATTTAGCACCAAAATTCCAAATGACATTGTGCACAATTTACATATATTTACTAATTTCTTTTTAATAGTTTTCATTTAAAATATAATTCAATCTATAACAGAAACCAAACGAAAAAAATCAAAACTTACGCAAAATTCACAAAAATCATCAAAATTTCAAACTTTTTAGTCAGAATCTTTTCGGGTATGCAGTTTTGTAACCCATTCAATTTTAGTCATTAAACTGTAAGTCTGAAGTAGCTCAAAATTACCGTTGATTTTTTAGAATTTTTTTTGTGGAGGGTGTTGTGCATTTTCTTACATATAACGCACTCCACAAAAAAAATCTAAAAAATCAACGGTAATTTTTAGCTACTTCAGACTTACAGTTTAATGGCTAAAATTGAATGGGTTACAAAATTGCATACCCGAAACTTTTCTAAAGATTCTGACTAAAAAGTTTGAAATTTTGATGATTTTTGTGAATTTTGCGCAAGTTTTGATTTTTTTCGTTTGGTT